>CAUZXS010002417.1:65000-125000 GCA_963585895.1 Sepioteuthis lessoniana | reverse complement strand
GTATTAGCTGAGTGCGGACATAGAATTCGACAAGAGATCCCGTCGAGAATGATATATAACTGGGTGGCCAAGAAAGATTCAAATTAGTCCGTGCTTTCAGGATGCGATGAAGATGATGATGATAGATATGTTTGAAGCCACAATCTTATTAATGAAGTGACATGGGTTTTTGTTTTCTTTTTAATGGTATATCAACCCTAATAGAGGAATTGTAGTGGTCCTATTTAGCCTGCAACTGGAAGCATTGTTGAGACCTAAACATATACAGTCATTTTTAATCAGAGTTTACTTGTAATCAATATCTAAGTAACGTCAGATCTTCAGATACGGCGCATCACCATCAGATGGTATGTTCTAGGTATGACATTAAACTAGAGTTTTATACCTAGGACACTCCATTTTTCGGTGGTGGTTTTAACTCGCTGCAAGAGATGCACTCTAAGCATTGCTAACAGGAGCGGGGGCGAAGACTGAAGTCGAAAAATCGAAGTAAAGAAACATTATATTTTGAAGACCTTAGGAACAACGCCAGAAGGCAGAGACATTTCCTTATAACGGTAACATTTTACCTAATACATCATATCGTATAAAACTTGAAGAGCAAATGAGTAATGTCAAGTAATTGTTATTTCCCTAATGGCAACTTAGTCGGCAGTACCCAAGAAACCTAAGAGGAATTGAAAAAAATCGATACATTCATTTATCCTTTAATTCATCAGTTCTTTAGTGAATAGGTTATTTGAGCAAGATTCACCAAAACCTTAGGAAATATATAAATGTACAAATGTGAATAGTGATAAAAATCATTTGATATTAGCCATAAGAGAAAAAAAAACGCTAAAATGTTTTTGAATACTTCATACCCCAAGTCACGCTTTGATGCATTGACTCAAGTCTAAGAAAAAATAATTATTATAAGTCAATATTTTTTAATTCAGCATCTACACGTTCTCTTGGTTTCTTCAACACTTCAAAATCTTTCATGATTGTTTCTCACTCTCAGCAATATTTTTCTCTTTTCAGTCAAACAAAATGCCTTTATTAAGTTTTAGTGTTCTCGTCACGTCTCATGAATTTTGAACTGTCTCCTTGTTTCAAAGAAAAAAAAATTGTAATTAATATTTCCCTTTATTTTCTGATTTTTTTTTCATAGAAAAGTCGTTTAAAATCGAATCGCTTTCTGAAGACTTTTTCAAATGGTAATAAATTTAAAAGAGTTAAAAGAAAGACGCAGATAGAAGTGTTAGCCACAGATATTCTGTACATGAAGCGAATTTGAAATAAAAAAAAAGAAAAGAAGAAAATACGGAGGAGGCGAAGAATAAAAAAAAACTTTTTTCGGAATTGTTAACACATTGCTGCGTTATCAATACAGAATAAAAAATATTAGGAAAAAGAATATTTGATGTTAACTAGAGTCTTATGCAATTCGCATTCATTTGTTTAACTTTCTTGCTCGGTAGCTATAACATTCTGTTGATACCTACATAATCATATTCGAAAAACTGTCTGGATTAAACTTGTTGATTGTTTAATTGATTGATTTTAAGGGTCTATCAAGCTGTAATTCTTCATTTTATTTAGAGAGGATTGGAATTTGCATTCACAGTGTGACTGTATCTTTTTTTTTTTTTTGCATATGGTTCAGTCGAATCCCTTAAATATTCGAACTGATAAATTGGATTCATAGATGGTCCCGGACGACTACCAACACTCCTGATCAAAGTGAGCTGGGGAGTAATAGCAATGAAGGATATGCCATACTCACTAGATCTCCGGAACTAGAGCGTCACCATTAGATGTAGTAAAATGTCTTCGAAAATGATCAGGGAGACCTGGGTTCAATCTCAGGTCGTGTCATACCAAAGACTTTAAAAGAAATGTTATTTGATACCGCCTTGCTTAACACTCAGCAAAATAAGGTACGTATAAAGGGTAACGTGGAACAGTCCAGGGAAGGAGTAGCGCCCTCTCTTACAACTCGGTGCTGTAGCTATTAAAAAGGGAGCCTTCGGGTCACCCTCGACTACGGTCGCCAACTTATATCTGTTCGGATCTTACCTCCCTGTAAGTGATACAACGAATCCTAAGCTTACCGACAGGATGCTAAAACCTTTACAGAATCCAGATTATTACTTTTGAACAAAATAAACGACAGTTTTTCCATTGCGTTAGTTCGATTGGATTCTTTGCTGATTTTTATGTGTGTATCTATATATAATTTTAAATCCTCGTATCTTGCTTTTTGGGGAATAATTCAAATAACAAACTTGTTTTATTTTTGCTTTCCATGAAGTATCAAAGCAAAGGCGAAGAAACGCAATTTTAGTGGCTTTATGCCTAACGTGTTCAAACCTGATTATTGTAAAATGAAAGCCCTTGCAACGTTATAATACATGGGAAATTGAGCGATGAAATGAACGGACTATGTATTGTTGGTTTTGATTATATGTATATTAAAGTTGAGCCTGAGTATGGTCAGAGTTCTTTAGATAATGAAGTATTGATGTACCATAGCTAGATGCGGCTATGAGTGAAACGTACATTAGAATGTTCATATATATATATATATATGTATATATAATCGAACATAGGAATTTCGAAATTCGAAAAACAAGTAACGAATTGTCAGTTCAGGTACGAAACTTTTTAAAACCTTTGAGTTTAAAGGTTCTTCGACATATGGAGAGAGATACACATTCTTTCTATTCTGGCTTTTTCATCTGCCCACCCCCATCTCGTGCGACACCTGCCTAAGTCCTCCGCGAGCAAGCGAAAGTCAACCCTTCTCGTTAGGTGTCCAGTCCTCAACTCTCTTAACTGACTCTTTCAAATCTCACAAAATCCTCCGCGCGCTTCCAGTGCGTGACGTCAGCTCTGTCCGCGCGCGTGAACACCTGTGTTAATGTTGTACCTAAGTAACCCATGCACTGAGCCGAAAGGTTCTCAGTCTAACTAAACCCAAAGGCATAAAACGAAATCCCTCGGCCATTATATTACATTGAGAGTAAGCATAAAATTTAATCGGGAATCAAGTATTTTGTGTTTCAGAGAAAAGCTGTGCATGCTCTTTGTAAGTACATGTGAAACAATTGAAGAACATGATGGTATCCGATGATTTTACTACAGATAACACTATTTCCACTGTTTAATACATGCTAGAATATAACTATGAACTGAACTTTTTAAATTGTTTACTTAATGTTGATTTAAAGTTTTCGTCAGGTGGACTAACATGCTTTCCGTTCATCTTTCCCAAAACCAAATGTTCACTCCAAAAATGTCTCGTTTGGTTATGCTTTAAAAGATGGATTCACTCTTTCAATGGAATGGGGCAAAAACCGATTTGCAATTCCTACCAACAACCCTTAACATAGACACACGATAAGGAAAAAAACTGTTTTTGTTTCATGCCTTCCTGACACAAGTTGTGAGAACAGGGCACATTTTATTCTGGGTCACACGAATTGTACGTCTCACTCTATGGTGAGTTGGCCTTCGTCGGAAGTTGAATAAATACAGTATAGTATCTGTGCATATTATAAAATAATATACATAGAAATTTATAAAAAAGCTAATTGATTTATTAATTGATTTTAACGGTATGTCAACCTGTAAGAGTTATTTTATGCCTAATGATTTGAGAATCATGTTTATTGTATGTTCATATTCATGTTTAACGTGTAAAAGTTTATTAATAGTTTTTTTTCATACGGTCCCATCGAATACGAATATTTTTTAAACAAGTTTCTCTGGCAAATTGATGGGACTCTAGCAGGTTCTAATTTCCAAGTCAGACTGTACTGAGGAGTATTTGTAATGAAGGAGTACTCTAACTTTCCCTGAGCTACAGAACTGGAGCCACTTTATAAGATTAAGTTTAGTGACATACCCAGTGACACCCATTTAATTTTGGGGTTAGGATATTTTACTAGTGTGCAAGGGATTCAGTGAGCGTATTCTAAAACAACCGTTGATAAGATGGATGTATGGCTGACCATTTTGTTTTATATTCATAGTTTCTAAATTAATTTTAGGAACAAATTTTAATATGAATGTTTTTTTAATGAAAGTAATGCCATCAATAGAAACTTGCATAAAAAAAAAATTATCGGTGAAATAAAACATTTTATTTTAACAGACGAACACAAAGTAACTTTCATTTATCTATTTTTTATGTGACTCTATTTTTCTTAACTCGTTTAATTTTGCACCACTTCGTTTTTATCTTATTAAATTTCCTTCAAGGAAATGTCAGTGCAAAAATAAACAAGTAAATAAATAAATAAAAAAGAAGTCCGTTTGTTCGTCTCGCAGCAATATTCAACAAATATCTTAATGTTGTCTATGAACACAAAACTATTATGGAAGCCGGCGGCTGAATATTAAATGGCGAACGCATTACGTGTAATGCTCTGTTGTTATTCTGGCAAGAAAAAAAAATACTTCGTTTGACAATGAGAGTAGGAGTTGGAGAAATAATCCTGTCTATCCGGTGCTAATGTGCCTTGCTTTCAGAGACAGACACGACATATTATTAACTTCGATAAAAATAAAGATAAGTGCTTGTCACTAAAAGATAATTATATATTGGAAAACTTACATCTACAAATCAATGTATAATAGTAAACTTTCCATTCATATATATATATATATATATATATATATATATATATATAGACTATCTGTAGATTTGATAAATATTTATTTGTGCAAATTAATGTTACATTAAGGTGTGTCAAAATATTTTACAGATATTACTCTAAATGGTAATTCATGTAATTTTCAATGATGATCTTTAACTAAGTCGAAGTAAATAAATTACGCTGGTGATTTTGTTTGAGTTGTTAAAAATTGTATCAAACCAGCCGAAGGTTTCGGATGCGTTAATATCAAAATAATGGTGCATCAGTGGGTTAGTGTTCCTCTGGAGGATACTAATCAGATTGTAAAATCAGAATTTTGTCCTCTTCAAGAGGAGTTCCATACTAAGGCTAGAGAGCAAAAACTGCCGTGCTGTCTGCCAATTGGTGATTGATGAGAAGATAATTCAGACCTTTTCCAAGGAGATTATCACGAAGTGCATCCATACAGTAGTAGCGGTCGTATCGATACTGCTGTATGGATGCACTACTTGGACACTAACTAAACGACTGGAAAATAAGCTAGACGGCAATTGCACAAGAATGCTGCGTGCAATATTGAACTAGTCCTGGCGGCAACACCCCACAAGGCACCAACTATACGGCCACCTGCCTTCCATCACGAAAACTATCCAAGTTAGACGAACCAGACATGCGGTACACTGCTGGAGTAGCAGGGACGAGTTCATAAGTGATGTACTCCTATGGACCCCCACATATGGCTGGGCAAAAGCAGGACGACCAGCACGAACATACATTCAGCAGCTATCTGAGGATACGGGATGTAGCCCTGAAGACCTGCCAGAGGGGATGAACGATAGGGAGAAGTGGAGAGAGAGGGTCGGGGATATCTGTGCTAGCGGCACGACATGATGATGATGATGATGATGATGAGAATACACACAAACACACATACATATGCATACTCACAATTACAAAGCTATTCGACTTATAGAATTTTAAGTTTATTGCTTTATTAAAAATCAAATAAGAATGCTCCGTTTTTTTAAGTATCAGTTGGATTGATACAAACATAATGGGAATTAGAGTCATATCTTTTTATCTATCTATCTATTTTACGTGTCTCTAGGTGTGTCAGTGTTATGGTGATATACCCCATGACGTCACTGCAAAGACACTCCCTGACACTATAAGTAGTGACTAGTTCGATAAACAAGGCAACTCAGTCTAGTCAGCTACCGGTAACCGTCACTCTGAATTTCCGTGAATATATATTGCTGCGTACATTACATCTCTTTGTGTTATTCATTTCTGACCCTTCATGACCACAACAATCGGACAGACTGGAATGTCTAGCCTTAGTAAGGTAACCGGTCTACGAAAGAGGATGATTGAATTGAAAACCTGAATCTATTGTCTCCAAAATCCTGAGAATTACAGCGACACTAAGGCCAAGTTGTATATCACATTGCCCTTTCATTGTACGAACATCGGTGTCGTAAATGAGGATATCCGCTAAATAGTCTTCCACATAACATCAGATCTCTTCGAAAACATCATTGACTCAATTTACATGATCCTAAGTCGCTCATTTATCCTATGTGATCATTTTCCTTTCACTATATGAAATCCTATATAATGTATGTTCTTCGCGATTATATTACTCGATATAAGGTGTAGAGTTGAACAAGTCGTTCCTTAAAACATTTTATGATGTGAAGATTTTCCATTTGCTGTTTTTCTTTCACAAAATTTTGCCCATTACAATTATAAATTGTTCTATTTTGAAATAAAACCACAAATGAATTAGACACACATTTACGTTCTTAACGTAACGGTTATCCACGCAGCAAATGAAAATCTGAATGAAATTGTTTTGCATTTTTTCTCTGCAGCACTTGAGTAAAAGCATGAACTCATTTGTTCTTTTACTTGATGTGGTTAGATAGTTGGGAAGTTTGGTATTCTTAAATCTTGTTTAGACAGTCCGTCTACCAAAGGAAAAACTGTGAATTCAAACCTGATAGACTCCACTATAAAATTGACCTTGTTTCACATCTTAATTGAACTGATATGGTGGATAAATGAAAAATGCGACAGAAATACCCACCACTATTTAAACTGTTATGTGGGGCAAATGTACATTAGTAAGTGACAATAGTAGCTCATCAAGTTAATACTTTACCATTTTTCATTAGTTACGATCATGGGTTTGACCGATGCACTTCGTGTCTTTGCTGGTGAAATGGTTTTTAAGACTGGTGAATCTGTAATTGCAATACGGAACTTTTCGAACTCATTTCACCTTGTATCGGGAGGATACTCTTCAGGAAAATCTATAGCAATATAGTATGAAAATTCTCTATCTCTCTAACCCCCTCTCTCTCCCTCTCCCCCTTCTGTCACTCTCTCCCTCCCTCTCTCCCCCCTCAATATCTATCTATCAAAGGTTGTTCCTATCTTTATATTTATCTATCTCATTCTGCTCAGATTTACTTCAGTTTGTTTCAGAGTGTGTTTGTGATATATATATATATATATATATATATATATATATATATATATATATATATATATATATATATATATATAAGATTAATAAAATAAAAACTGTTGCGAAAATAGATATCAATTTGATTACTGTAATCTAATGTATATTTTTTTCACCTCGACTGGTTTAGTTGGGACGTGTATGCACAAGTGTTGATCGAACCGGTATATGAATAATACATTTTAAAGATGTCTTATTCGTGCTCGATTTTTTATTTGTTATTGTTGACGTTAGAAATTAACAAGTGAAGGCAGAGAAAGGAATGACAAAAAATGTCCGTGAAAAATTGTCTGAAAACACGAAAATTAAATGAATCAAGGAAAACTTACTAAAAATGTTATCCCAAATATATAATGGCATTCGATCAGCAGTCGATGACTAAATCTTATAAAAGGTTTTATAGAAGATGTCTACAATATGAAATTAAGTAATGATACAAAAATCTCCAGGCATGTAATATTTATTACTTCTTTACTTAGATACAAGCAAAAACTAAATTTGATCAAACATACATTTCTCAAACACACACACACACACACACACACACACACACACACACACACACACACACACACACACATATATATATATATATATATATATATATATATTGGGATCATTCAATAAATAAGGAAACATGGAAACAGAAAAAAATTCAAATGTTTTTTTCCATAAATTTACACGATATATTATTTGTAATTTGCTCATAGAATGTTTTTTCCTTCCCACAAAATATTTGTTTCAGGCTATTCAGAATAGTGTGAAATAAAACAATGTTATTCAAGCTTGTAGAGAGGTCTGTCATCAAAGTTTTGGGGACTAAGAAATGCAAGCCATGTGAAATTTATTGAAGAATATGTGATGTGAACGGTGAAACATATTTTAGTGGAAGTATGCTTACAATTAGGTTAAACATCGGTTTTCCGCAACAGACCTGAGACGAAAAGAGCAAATCTATTAGAAACACTGACTCTCTGTTAACGAAATATTTTGCGACACAACAGTCAGCTTTCTGGAATATGAAAGGTTACACCAATTGTGATTTCCTAGAAATGTACAACGGTCCGCAATGCATGCTACTGCCAAATCTTTTGTCAAAATTCCTCTTTTATTGAATGACTATCGTATATATATATATATATATATATATATATATATATATAGATAGATAGATAGATAGATCATCAGTTCAAGTTCGTACCAGGAGAAAATGCAAATTTCCAAACATATGCTCATTTAGATAGTCGGGTTTTACTGGTGTTTCAGAGGAGGAAAATCAATATTTAAAGAAATGTTTCGGTTTCTATGCTTAATCCTATTTACCAAGCCCTCTACTCGGGCAGGATATGACACAAGGTCAATTTTTAAGCGGAGTTTAACAGGTTTGAATACAGAGTTTTCCTTCTCCTTGACAATTTATTTGCTTAATGGCATGCCTACCTGTTTTTTTTTTTAATGCCAAAGCACCCTGGTAGACAGACAGCTGTCTTATTACTTATAACTGAGGGATAAGGAGCTTCATACCTTTTCCATGGGTATCAATAGGAAATTAAACGTTATAGCAGGACTTGAGTTCGCACTCGCTTACTTCGCTGTTGCAATCAAGCACGTTAGCTACTGCACCATACAGACTTCCCCTTGATGGTCTTGAGAATGTCACCCGACAATTTCATCAATGAATTTCTCTGAGTTCCTTTTTATTTTCTAAAACTTCTTTTATTAAACTATTTATGTCCTTTTTTACAAGCTTTCAACTGTCTCTTAGCTGTCTCTCTCTCTCACCCTCTCACTCTTTATATATATATATATATATATATATATCACTTTGGAATCGGAAGAAAAATTAAACCAAAAGCAGATGCTTATCCTCACGTGTCACTCTAATTCACAGTTCTTAACGAGGTAGGAACGGCCAACCCTTGATGTCACCGTGACAATGTCTGAAAATATCACCACGTTCTCATGTAGATTCCCACATTGGTCTTGACCTTGTGTCTAACTTACTTTCATTGAGAGGTGGTCAGATAATATCTATCTCTTTGTATTGTTCAATATTTTCCATCATAGCGTAATCCTTATAGATCTGTATTATTATTCAATATAATTTGTCGATACAAAATCGATCCGCTAAATGCATCACAAATAGAACAGACAGACAGTTTTATTCCCAGTAGATCATTTGCATCCAAGAAAATGAAACATGTATCAGATTAATTAATGCTTATTGTTTGTGTTTCCTGAGCAAGAAATTACCTTCGCTTTCTTCACTCCAGTAATGATATCCTATTGTATAACTTTGCAGAATTAGTACAGAATATTTATATAGGATGCAGAAGAAATATATCCCACTTGTTAAACTGTAGGGAAGAAATCAAGTTAGGCAAGGGACAATGGTAGCGCCATCTTGTTAATGACGTATCATTTATTGTAAAATATGATTATAGATTGGACCGGGGCAAAATGCGCCTTAGCAGTTTAAACTTTATATAAGAGTGGTGAGTCTGCAATTGCAATACAGAGTTTTTCATGCTTATTTCATGTTAATTCTGAATGCTGCTATTCCAGATAGAAAATCGATTCTCTTATGGGTTGAAAATTCTATCAGAAACAGGTGAATTTTTATTTGAGTATACAGCGTTTTACTTCTAGACTAATTGCATAACTAAAGATAATGCGCCTTGTCTTCTTCATCACATACCCATAGCTGGATTGGGTGAGATGGAGAACAGATTGATTCATGGAAATGAACGTGAGGTGAAATATACACCGCCTCATCCAGTATTTAATCTCGAGTCAAAGATTCTATTTCTTAGGACTAAAACGGTTATGCTCAGCGCACCTTTTTTAGAGTAGGTTTGTATTTGGAAACATTTTCTGGAATCCCACTGTTCTATGACTTTTGGCCAGATAAACTCGCATACTATTTACTGGTGTCGCATTGTAAATAGGTGTCCAAGGCGAACGAAATATAAGTTATTTATACAAAAACATAGTAGCTATTAGAATGGGGTGGTGACAAATTTCAAAATCTCGTCTTGTTGGTTAAATGTAATAAGATTCGTTTTTCCGGCACCCTGTCACGAAAATAGCAATTAACAAAAGTTATGTAAAATCACAAAACTCTCTTAGCCATGAAACTTGTAACAATAGCTGTGCGGGGATGCCACCAACGTAAGCAGAAGAGACAGTTTCAGTGTTCTGAGAAGCCCTATAAAAGGCTGGTTGGTTTAGTTTAGTTTGGTTTAGTTTGGTTTGGTTTGGTTTGGTTGTTTGAAGGCACATCAATCTTCGTGCATTATTTAATGCGAAAACTATCTTTGTAGAAAAAATAGTGGTACTATTTAACCCATAGCAGGTGGTGTGGATAAGGTCGTCCATACGTTTCCAAAGGCTATTTGTCAGAAAGTGAACGTAATAACGCGACTGGAGTTTGAACTCGCTTAGTGCGATATCGGAGATCCATATGTTAGCCACTTTGCCATAAGGAATCTCCTGTAACGTAGACTGAGAAGGTTCGAGAAGAGCTGGTATCAAGAAGAAAAAAAGAAAGACAATCTACACGGAACGTTGCTTCTGTTAACCGTTTTAACGTATTTCCACGACCTCAGCAACTGAATCCAAAAAAGTACATACAGAATGTCCAACATTAGAGGCAAGTTGTGTTTTATTTTTCCTCTTGCCAACTCGATAATCCCTATTTCTAACATAGTAGTCATCGGTGACTATAAAAGCTGGCGACAAGAATTCAATGCACAGAACTGTAGGTGCAAAAAAGACTAAAATAAGTAAAAAAAAACAAAACAAAACCTTCTAAGGTTTTGGGTGCAAATCAGAGAAAAAAGTTTTCAAGACCCCACCCCAAATAAAACAGCGTTTATTAAATGTATTAAATATAATAACATTGTAAGTGAATGTTTAGAGATTCAATTTTTTGTATAATTGTAGTTTTTCGGTAATTTAATATCAGCTGTTGTTATCATTATTATTATCTTACTAAATAGTTTAACAATCTGTGGAAACGTTAGGTTTGAAATATATATTTAAGAGCTACATCAAATAGATTTATTCGCTTGTTTCTATAATATAAAATACTTAAGATAAAGTAATGTTTTCTGAGTCTTTGGAACTGAGAGCAAAATTTGAGTAATTTTGAATTAGAGTGTACTAAGAAAAGCACCTCATGAATTTTAAATGAAACTAACGGCAAGTGAAGTAAAGAGAGCAACTTATCCTTTGCTGTGTCTCCTATATAATTTCTTATAATTTCTATGATAAATGAAGGTCTTCAGATTTGGTTGCATATACACTCCTAAAGAGCCTTTTCATTAAAGTAGGAGTTGTGCGTGGTTTTATTCTATATCGTAAAATTGGAGATATTCCATTATTAGATAATTATTAGATATTATTATTATAATATATATTTATTATAAGATATTAGATTAGTAGATTAGTGGGTAGAGTGTTCACCAATAGTCTCAGACCTGGCTTCAATCCCAGGTTGCATTATACCTCGACTAAGGTCACCAACTTTACTTATATATATATATATATATATATATATATATATATATTACAAGTAAAAATTAGTAACAAATATGAAAGATGAAGATTAGAATAACGAGGGTAGGTTTGAAGATTTCATTTGATTTTCTGCAAACAAATCGTTATTTATAGTTCTGTTTGTAAAGCAGCTGGTGTTTTTTTTTTAAATCTTAGATTATCTTGATATCTTATAACTAGAATAGATATATATGTATATGTGTGTGTGTGTGTGTGTGTGAGTATATGTGTGTGAGTGTGTATGAGCATATTGCATTTTATATGTAGTAGAATATAGTATTTTGAAATGAGTATTATATTTGTTTATATTCTCCCAATTGTTTGCCTTTTGTAAAGTTTCATTTCTCTTGCTTTGTAGACATAGCAGAGTTCCTACACATTGGTACTTACTCCATAGCACAATGTTAGCCGTTAGACGCTCATTAGTAAACGAACAAGTCTGACCTAGAAAAGGAATAACACAATCTTTTATGTTGTCCCAGACTCATTTTACATTATAGATCGCACGGCATCACAACAGGAGTAAATTATATCAGGGAAAGTTACCACAATATAATTGTCTGTCGCTTCACTGTTAAGAGCTACAGAGAAGCATATAATATAATGTAAAGTCGTGCGAGACAATCCGGAGACAGTTTACAAGAAAGGTAAAGAACATTCAAGATTATAAGGTTATTGATTGAAGTTGTATTAAAACTGACATCAATAACGAAAATGCCACCATTTGAAAAAGACAATACCAAATAACTGCTAGGGTTTGCTTGGGATTTCTTGGAAAGATGCAGATTGGTATATTGCAATAAACACTCACAGGCAACAAAAGCAAATATACGTAGATTCATTGATAAATCAGTTGCGAAATGTTTAAAGTTTTAGAAGCGAATGAAAATATATTGAAAAATGTTTCATGAACATTTTCTTATTAAAATTCAGCAAATATGTATATTATATAATATTCTTAAATACGTTAATCCTTTGAACCGATGTCACGTTGCTGAGTCTCAGGGAAAGCAGCCGTGGACAAAAAACGAAACGAAGAGACGTCAACGAGTTCACAAAAGAGGAAAAAAAGTCATCACGTTGTCCAAGAAAAAAGAAACAGGCACTTTATTAGTGTTGGAACCTTATTCCCTGATTGGCTTCAAAAACAGTGAGACATGAAGTGGTATTTTTTTATTCAATGAATGAAAGATCCTATTTTTTTCATAATTCACACCCTACTCCAAACGTGGTAGTAGCTTGCTCCGAAATCGAAACTCTTAACCTCTGCCGGTTACCACCAGACTGACTAATTGAACTTTTTAAAAATTCATTACACTCACATGATTGTTTCTCGCATTTAGCATGCTTTTTCAAAAGATTGAGCATGTGTTATTGGTCACCAAGCCCACCAAGTTTTGAAAAGTTCCTTCTGCATTAAACCTGAACGCTTGCAATTTTTGACTTGACATTAATTTAGGGTAAGTCTGATATTTTAGGCTAAAATCAACTTTTACTATACGCCATACTGTTTAGCTATGATCACTTTTTTTTATCAAAGACTGTGAACCTAATATTTTCAGATAATGTTCATAAAGTCTATTAAAAACGTGACTCATAAGTATTTGAACAAGTACATAATCTATTTATTATTGCAATTTTTTCGACACGGGATGAAAATTGCCTCACTAGCTTTAACTACAAATTCACATTTGACCGTGAGTTCGCCTTTTAGTTCAGTTAATCAATTCTGAACAATATTTTGAAGTATAGTATGTTTTATTTACCAATATAATTCTATCAAAATATATCTTATGGAAAACAGACATTAAAAAAGAAAAAAAAAACAAAAAAAACAAAAGGAAATACGTGCTTTGTCATGTTCATTGCAATAAAAATTGACTCGTGTGGCGTGAAATTTCCTTTGTTATATTTCAGGAAGTATTAAAACAAATGTTCTATTTGTTCAAGTACTTATAAGCAGTTCTGTATAATCACGTATATAGGTGCAAACTGAAATACACACACACACACACACACACACACACACACACACACACACACACACACACACACACACAAGCACAGATTCATAATTATATACATAAACATACACACACACACATACGCATATTTGTATTTGTCTGTATGTGTAAATGCATGTATAGGTGTGTGTTTGTGTAAAAGAGGCATGAGGATATGGCTGACTTAGTGTATTAGATTATTGCATATGCCTTGTTTTGTATTCGAGGTAATAAAAAGAAAGATCTCATTGTCTGACGCTGATGTTTAAAGATTTTCAACATATAGAAAATTAGCAGAGTTTACTTCGAATCTAATTCCTCTGATATCCTTATATACGCCTCTATCAATAAATTGAATATATATATATATATATATATATATATATATATATATATATATATATATATATAATATTAAAATTGTGGCCCTTATTTTCAGATGATATATAAAACTGCAGGAAATCAGTAAAAATACAAAAGTTGCATGAATGGCCCGAAGGTGTATAGCAAATATTGCAATATAAAAGTATAAGAAAGAATAAGGTTAATCACCGCCGTAGTTGAGCATCAATAAATAAACTAAATTATTTAATGGCTGGATGATTTTCTACAGTCGTGGTTGGACAAATATAACCACATGATCGATATTTTCATACTCAGAGCCGTGTGTTATTATTCATAATCTTTTGAGAGTCTTTCACGCCAGCGTTAAGCGATGGTTTCTCAGAGGAGTTTGAGTGACAACAAAACTCCTCAAGTGTCCAGGATTCTCCTTAGTATTCTGGCTGATCATTATTATTATCATTATTATTATTAATAATTAATTTATCAATTAATTAATTCAATCTATGTATTACTGCTATTCTCCTATAAAATGACTTTTGTATTAAATAATCCATGCAGTTTATACGCTATTAAACGAAGAAACCAAACTACACATAACTGTTTGCAATGTTTCTTTGCAGTAGATAGCATATTTAATGTCCTGTTATCTTAAAATAACTAAGTGAAGTATTGCTCACTCCAAATATATCGAATCTATTATAGCCTATAAGAATACATAGTGTGTACAACTGCTTTCTTGTAATCAAAGCATTCTCATATATACAAGGTGCATACGATAAGCTTCCAGATTTTTTTCGTACGGCCATTTAGAATTGTCGTAGACTCTTGAAAATTCAGTATTTTATTGCTATACATCCTATGAGGTGACTGATCAATTTTTATGATTTCAGGTTCTAATGAATTGCTACAGCAGGAGTTGGAATGCACCCTATTAAAACCTGATTATCACAGCTGGTGAATTTCAAAAATGCAATCTGACACTTTAAAAGAACGATATGCAATAAATCCTGTTTTAAACTTGGAAAAAATGTCACAGAAACGTATAGAATGCATCAGATTGATTTTGGAACTATCTTGCATGAATCGAGCATCAGGGATGATGAGAGGTGTGGGAGGAGTAAGGAAGTCAATACACCAGAGTTGATTGGCCAATGAGTTAGGGTTAGGTTTAGGGTTACTATGTTGAGGTTTTAAAGGAGTTCAGAGATTCCACCGATGTAAAGAGGCCAGAAATCTTCACATCGGCTCAGTGGCATTTCCACCAGGACAATACGCTAGTCCACAACTGCATCCTTGTCACAGACTATTTGACCAAGATGGGAATAAGGACAGTTCCTCCGCCACCCTATAGTGCAGACCTTGCTCCCTGTGAATTTTGGTTATTCCCTAAGCTCAGAGGCTGTCGTTATGAGACAATTGAGGAGATGACAGCGGCTGTGACGAGGGTTATTGATACGCTCACATAATAAGACTTTTATGGGGCCTTCCAGAAGTTGTTGGAAGGGTACAACAAGTGCATTGCAGCTAGAGGAGATTACTTTGATGGTGATAGAGTTTCATGTGTGTACTATCAATAAACATGCCCATACGAAAAAGGTCCGGATACTTATCGTATATGATAGTAATGTATCATAGCAATGTTATATTTACTGCTTGTTAACAAGAATATGCATGCTAATCATTATCAATATGAACGACTGAGATCTTTTGGTATCACCTTGTATTAATCCTTAAGGATATAATTAAATAAGAACGTAGGTTAACATTGTTAATTAAGCCTTCAAAAGTTGTATTGACATCCTTAAACGTTATTACAACGATGTTACACTGAATTTTCAAATGATGTGGAATCTATCTTTAAAAACGACAGAGCCTCCTATGTTTTTCAAATAGACAAGTCTGTCAGAACCACCATCGAAAGACGACTTTCAGCTTTGCCAGAATTCTAAATAATGAAACACCATAGCCAATAATCAACGGAAAAGTGACTGAGTAGAGGGCGATCCCGAAAAAAAGATTTTGCAAGGTGGAAAAAACAGCGGAAATTATGCACTGCCAGGTCGGAATGATTTGAAAGTTATCACAACTGTTAGACTATATTAGCATTCATATAAAACTGGAAGATGCGCATTCAAATTATAAGGTGACTCATAGGAGTAATATCTAAAGTACTGGTTTGCAACTTTGAAATAAGCGAGTTTGAACTCTCGTCACGCTATTATGTTCACTTTTGGACTAATACCTTTGATAAATGTATGAACTCCCTTATCCACCACTGTTGTTCTGAAAGGATGGCTTTGGCATAATATAACCCACAAAAGTTGATATACAATTAAACAAAAAAGAAACAAACTAAATCAAATTATGTATATGTCATTTGCTACGTTGATCAACAACGATTGCTTGATATCGGTGATAGAGCGAATATATCCTAGTGGGAATTGCGTAGAAACAGAGCCAACGGTACCTGAAGCTATTGTCAAACAAAGTTATTCTCACGTGGAGAGCATCCCTTTTTATACGGTTGCTGGGGACATTATGAAAAGATTCATCTTCTTTATGGGCCATTCTAAAAAGGGTGATCAACTTTAATTTGTGTGGTTATTTACGTGGCTATATTATTTTAAGTTTGTGATTCGTTTATTCATCCTGTTATGTTCAATTTATTATTTTCGATTGTGTTTATTTATTCATTTATCCAATTTCATACCTGATTTGCTAGTGGGTTTTACGGGAGTCAGACAGAGAAAAAATCCCCCATCAGGTCTCCAGGACTTTTCCAACGATTCACGCTGATCTCAGCAATGGTGACGTTTGGAGGTTATGCTTTTGTGCTAGCTTGCCGCATTTGCTTATATGATTAAACTTTTTATCACTTTCTCCACATTAACTACACTTTCTATTTCGATGCGAATTATCCACTTTCTTTACTATAATAAATACTTATGGTGTTGTTTTGAGCTGTTATTAAAAGAATTTTCCCTTTCGTAGACATGTCCAGGTCTTCTCGTGTGAGATTTCACCAATTTGTCTATCGATGAATACCAATTAATTTTTTTCCTTCTAAGTTCAATTTCGTAGTTTTTATTGTTTTTTTCTGTATATTGTCAATGCTATTTCTGGCTGCCGTTATTAGATTTTATTTGCTCTTTTAAATGTAGTCCTAGAGTCATTGTATCGACGCATCTATGCATTAATACTGACGCATCAATACTGACGAGTTCTTTAACTCCTTTTTTTTACTTGAAACATACAGTTTGTCTACGTCATTTCTCTAGTGTAGGGCTTTGTGCATAGACAAAAACTTCCTAGTCCTTAGAACCATTTGTATCCCTTGTTTATTTATGCTCAGGTGTTGACTCCGAAGGTGATTTTCTGCTGCAAAGCTTGGTTTTGAAAAACGTTTTCGTCCGTCTGAAGTTCTCTAATTTTTTCTTTCATCTCCGCTTCTTTGAGTGTATCTGCCTCCAATATTTCCAAGTAATTGTAATTTTTCTTATCTTCAAGTGGTCTGTTTTATTCTTGATTTGGTAGTTCTATCTCTTTTCCTACTTTTCATTATTAGATTAGCACATTTTTCAATGCCAAATTCCATTTCTATATACTTGTATTATACTCTTATTGTTCCTATTAGATTTTCCAATTATTTTGGTCCACTCGGCAGGGGATATAGAATACAACTACTGTACTCTTGCACAAGAGATAGATCCCCCCAAAGAATGTCTTGGATATGACACTAAAGAATCTGATGGTGAGGTTCCAGTAATGCATGAGCTTTGGGAAACTTTTTAGATTTACGTTTTGTTCTTGTCTTAATATTTGCTCTGATTTGTTTGGTTGTGCTTTGTTTCGTTGTGTGGCGTTTCTATTTTCCGAAATTGGCGGTTCCTTTGGGTTATTCTGTTTTGTTTGTTAATACTTGGTGTGTCTGATATTTTACAACTATTTTGGTCGTCATTTATTTTCCGGTATATTTCTAGTATTTCAAGGTCAGAAAATTAACCTTTCTTTATTATTACTCTGACTTAGTCGGCAAGTCTTTGGTTTGTTATCTGAAAGCAAGAACATAATTGCCATAGAACATTATTCTTTTCTTATATCCTCTTTGTTTAGGGTTGCTCCAAAAATAGCATTGTTGTGCAAGTTGGTTATCTTCCATAGTCCATATGTTGTATTTGCATCTCTGATTGGTGTGGTTCCTTAAATTGTCATTCGTGTACCTGAAAAAAAGAATAGCAGACATTTGCAGAATGAC
This sequence comes from Sepioteuthis lessoniana, assembly GCA_963585895.1. Taxonomy (NCBI): domain Eukaryota; kingdom Metazoa; phylum Mollusca; class Cephalopoda; order Myopsida; family Loliginidae; genus Sepioteuthis; species Sepioteuthis lessoniana. The sequence continues at coordinate 106,682 of CAUZXS010002417.1, read as the reverse complement.
GATCGGTTGTCCCACTTTGGCTATCACGAGAGCACTTGCCGACCATGACACCCAAGCCTGTTCCTTGGGTCCCACGTTGTGTCATATTTTGATTCAACATTTTTATCATGGGTGGTATATTATAGCTATACCAGACCCAAGGGTTGTTTATTATCTGGGTGCTTGACACAGATGTGACCGAGAGCTGTCACGGTGTCTGTTCATGAACAGCAGGTAAAAAAAAAATAATAATGAATAAAATATTAAGTTTTTAACCAAGTTAAAGTTCATTATCTTGCTATTTTTATACCTTATTTCTAAAAAGAAGTACCGGAACTAGCTTCAGGTGTTCCTGTATCACCTTTATATTTTTCTATCTACTGCCCTATGATGAGCCATTTTCCTCTAGGCTTTCAGACTATATCAGGTACGTATATTTTCATTGATTGAGATAAGTAACACGTGAGCCAAATAGAATTTTGAACGCTAAATTTAAACAAATTCATTTCGTGATTTCGAAATAGTTTAGTTGAAAATAATCTTGGGAATTAAAATATTCTTCATTTAAAGTATAACTGTTCACCAAAAGATTTATGAATAACGAAAAATCAATATATTTTAAATTAAAGACAAATTTTACCGACCCGATTTTCTTCGAAAGACACACAGCAAAGATTCGTTTATCTTTCCTGGCTGTTCTATTCCTATTCATTTGTTTAGTCTTTGGAGTTACAAAGCGCCGTTGTCTCTGTAATTAAGCTTTCCAAGCCTAACACCCTTAATACATTTAGAACTTGAAAAACTTAAACCGACAATAATTTTTCATAAAATAGAAGAAAATATATGAATGCATTGATGTAATCTTTTACAAATTTTATTAAAGTAAAGATTTGTCTTTTGTATTTTGTCACTGTATAACTTCTTCTCGTCAATTTTTTGTTAACCTATTTTTGTTGAACGTTTTGAATATTTTCCTTTATTTCTGCAGCAGAATTATACCATGTATTTTTTCATACTCTTTCAAGTTAAATTTTATTATATTGTCTTTTATTAGAAGTAATTCATGAAATACTATTTAACCAAGAAACTTGTTATCTGAACAAGGATAGTAGTATCTCTGCTGATAAAATTAAATAAAATGAATTTCACAGATTTAAACTTATTCCCCAAAACATTTCTAACAAAATAGACATTTCATGAATAAATAACTTCTTAAATGAATAAATATCGATAGTCTTTTTTTGTTATCAGATTCTTAAATTCTTAACAGGGAAATTTTCAAAATATGCATTTTCAAGCTAGAATTTTGAAATGCACCCATTTACTTTATTTGATAACTTTTCTAATTATATCGTCGGTTCATGATTTATAATTGCCAATATCCTCCGTCACGGGCAGGATATGACAGAACGTCATTTTTTTAGTACAGCTTATTGGAATTGAGAATTTATCTTCGCTTAGAACTGTTGCCGTACCGACACTTCTCAAATCGGGTCGGTGGCATTTCCACCAGGACAATGCACCAGTTCACAACTCCATCCTTGTCAAAGACTATTTGACTCAGATGGGCATCAAGACAGTTCCTTACCCTCCCTATAGTCCAGCCCTTGGTCCCTGGGACTTTTGGTTATTCCCTAAGCTCAAAGGCTGGAGATGAAAGAGGCTGTGACGAAGGTCATTGGCACGCTCACTCAAGAGGAATTCCATTGGGTCTTCCAGAGGTTGTTGGAAGGGTACAGCTGGAGGAGATTACGTCAAAAGGGGACTAGAGTTTCATGTGTGTACGATCAATAAAAGTGCCCATACGAAAAAGGTCTGGAAACACTCTTTTTCTTCTTATCCTCTATTCACTTGCAATCTTCTTTTTTGTTTGTTGAAGTTGCAAAGGAATGAATGACTGAAAGGAAAGAGACAGATATACTTTTATATTTTATATTTATATTTAAGTCAATTTTTATTTTCGATATTTACGACTATTTTTAAGTGTAATATTTTCCTGGACCATTAGAAATAACCGCGCTACCAAGTCAAGGCGTTAAAAGAGTCTCAGGAATCATTTCTGACAAATTGTTAATTTGAGGGTCTGCCATGTGTGTCTGTGTTCAGTAAGTATGTTCAGCAGACTCTGCTACGAGCAAAAGACACAACGCCCTTACTATGTCCAGAGGCCTCATATACACGTGCGCACGGACTGGCTGTCGAGAGAAAAAATAGCGCATCCGTTCAGTCGAGGTATGTCATGGGAACTGGAGAAGAATTTCTCTTGGGCATTAGGAAGCACGTCTTTTTAAGCATGCACCGATTTTGCTTTATGCTCGTGGCCTCATGGGAGATTATTAGTTTTATTGATTTTATTCATTTCATGCTAATTTATTTTTTCTTATCATTGATTTTCATTTTATTTTATTTCCTACAAATATAACCATTACACTAAACGGTTCGTTATACGAAAAAAAAGTATATAGTTTATATGAAAATTTTCCGTAATTTCTTATAAATGACGAAGAAGTTGTTACAATGACATTTATTGTATTTCTGTAGGAGTGTTTGCGTTTGCGCCTTATTTTCAATTATATCGTGCTTTCATTTATTTACCAACCCCTCCACTCGGGCAGGATATGACACAAGGTCAATTTTTTAAGCGGAGTTTAGCAGGTTTGAATTTAGAGTTTTCCTTCTCCTAAACTAGTTGCCTCACCAAGGCTGAAGAACCCAGTCTGCCCTACTATTTACTCATTGCTGGAGGGAGAATACTTTGATTCATACCATTTCCAAGAGTATTAGAGCTATGTGAAATGCAATCAGTCTCGTCCAGGATTTGAACTCTCATCGCCGTGTCCATTTCCTACGACGATAACCATTACACCACGGGCACATCGTGCTTTCATCAAAACTACGTAGTATGTTACCCAGTTTGTTGGGACTGTAGAATACACCGACTGCTTCTCTGCAGAGGGGTAAGACCCACACCCAACGAGTGTCCTGGATAGGACACTAAACTTTCTGATGGTGAGCTTCCAGTAATGCTGTAGCTTTGGGGAATGCGGAGTACCCCCTCATTGCCATCGCTGCCAGGTCCATTCTGATAAGGAGTGATAGCCTCTGATGGGTCAAATAGAACTAAAATGCGTAAATTGAACTGCTTGAAAAAGAAATGTTTAAACTTGTAAACAGCGTACTTATTCTAAACTAGATTGTTTGAAAGAGAAATATTTATTTGTATAAAAATGGATTTGGCGATAAATGACCTACAAAGGTTGATATGTCTTAAAACCCAAACAAAGAAATAAAAAAAACCACACATAGTATGTTGAAATCACATATATTTCTGTGGTCAAATATACAAATTCAACAAGTCTATGTTGTTGAATAGTAACATATTCAATGCCAAGGCTTTAGTATACGTCCTTTCTTATTTTTCAAACAAACTTTTGCAGTTACATAGACACCTTTAGAGATTTTGCACTCTTTTAAGAAAAAGTTAAAAATTGAAACAATTAACAAAACTGTGTTACTTGGTATTATATAAAACGTTACTGAGAATAACATTTTTAATAATATGAAGGTGTTTTTTGTTCTTTTTACTTAACATACTTTTATAATATTAAATTAAAAGTGCTGATTTGTACAAAAGCTCACTTAATAACTTTAAGTGAATCGTACTACGACGCCTGCGCTGGTTACAAATACAGACTAACACACATATACACACACATATATACATACAAAGCATCTTTGATTTAAGTGTATGAATGAATACATAGGTAAAAAATTTTCAGCAAAATCTGTATCTATACGGTTTCTAGTTTTCAAAGAAGGAAATTGGAAATTTTTTCCCTATATATATATATATGTATAGGTATACATATGCGTGTGTGTGTGTGTGTGTGTGTGTGTGTGTGCATTTTCGTGTATGCATATGTGTGGTGTCAGCGCGTGTGCATGTGTCTCTGTGTGCGTGTGTATGTGTGTGTCAGTACAAACATACATACATACACACAGCATTATATATATATGATCATCATCATCATGTCACGCTGGTAGCACGGATATCCCTGATACTCTCTCGCCACTCTTCCCTATCGTTCATCGCCCTAGGCAGATCTTCAGGACAACATCCCGTATCCTCACATAGCTGCTGAATGTATGTTCGTGCTGGTTGTCCTGCTTTTGCACGGCCATGTGTGGGGGTCCATAAGAGTACATCTCTTATGAGTTCGTCCCTGCTTCTCCAGCAGTGTCCTGCATGTCTGGTTCGTCTAACGCGAATAGTTTTCGTGATAGGAGGCAGGTGGCCGTACAGTTGGTGTCTTGTGGGGTGTTGCCGCCAGGACTTGTTCAAGATTGCACGCAGCATTCTTGTGTAATTGCCGTCTAGCTTCTTCTCGAGCCGTCTTAGCGTCCATGTAGTGCACCCATATAGCAGTATCGATGTGACCGCTGCTTGGAAGAAACTGCGTTTTATTTTATCGGTTAGATCTGATTTCCATATAATCGATAGCCTATTGATAGCTGTCCATGCTTTCGTTAACCCCGCGTCGATGTCCTTTTCGGTTGATTCGACGCTGCTTCCGAGGTAAGTGAATTTGTCCACCAGTTTAAGTGGGGCTCCGTCCAGAGTGGAGATGTCCTCCGTTTGACTATAGCACATATATTCCGTTTTGTGTGCATTAACATAGAGGCCTATGCCTGCAGCTGCTCGTTCCAAACTATGCAGTAGTGTTTCGGCTTGGTCGGGTGTATTTGCCAGTATCGCTATGTCATCGGCCTTGTCGGCGTCGGTAATTGTTTTTGCGGGGTACCTTCTTCTTTTCTTCGTCAGCTCGAAGCCATTCTCTCTGATTTTGTCAATCGATGTTCTAAGTACATAGTCAAGACAAATGATAAAGAGGTACGGAGCCAGGGTGTCCCCTTGTAGTACTCCTGCAACAATGTCGAAGTATTCTTTGTCTCCATCTGGTGATCGTACTTTTACTTTGGTGTTTCTATAGAGAATCGTTATTGCTGCTACGATTTCTTTAGGTATGCCATACGCTAGTAGGATTTTTTCCATCTCTCCTCTGTGAATGGAATCGAAGGCCTTGGTAAAGTCGACAAATATTAATGTCGCTTGTAGGTTTTTTGCCCGTACACCTTCAAGGATTCTACGGATGGTTAATATTTGTGAGGTCGTGGATCTATTTCTTCGGCAGCCATTTTCCTAAGTATGTTGTCGATTTTGGGTTCTATGCGGTTTCGTGAAGATGGTGATTAAAAATTTGAAAAATATAGGGTCTGCTGAAATAAATATCATAACAAAAAATATGAGTTTTTTCATGATATATATATATATATATATTATTTTAATCAAGTGAAATACCTGCATTATGTTGCTCAGCAACATAATTCCTATGTATGTCTCTTGGTGTGTGTACATGTATAAGACCAAGTTTATATATATATATATATATATATATATATATATATATATATATATATATATATTCATTTGTGTGATTCTATATTTTCTTGGGTATACTTATGTCTATGTATCTCCTTTTTATTTCTGGAAAAAGAAATATTGTCACTTTCCTGAAAGCGTGTTCATTATTATTTCAGTCAATAGCTAGTCACCCAGAGCTAAAACTATCCCTGAAAAAATCGTTTGTAGATATTTTCCCATATTTACTCTCTAGCATTTTTCTCAAAAGTGAGAGGTTGATACTTCTAGATAGTTTAGGAACTCATTTTCGTTCTTTCTTTGCCGTATTATAACTAAATGATTTTGCCTTTAAAGAGATTCTCAGTGAAAGCCATTATAATAATTTTATGTGTGTGAGAAAGAAGAACATTTAGAAAATCTCTTCAGAATGTTATGCTCATTTTAGAATTATTTTTCTCACATTTTTTTATAAACTTTACTCCAGTATCTTTTGTATTACTTGAATTTTTAAGATCTTACTTTTACGTAAATTAGATCCCTTACTATGTACGGATGATATCTTTTTAATATTTAAAATCAAGCACAATACGACAGGAGAGGACATCATGTGGCTGGTTGTTGGTTGCTTGGGTTTTATGTCATTTGGAGTTTATTTAATGCCAATTCCATTTTTATACAAATAATCAGTTATATTTCAAACAATTCAGTTTAGCATGAGTACATAATTTAATTGTAAGAAAAACTTTTCTATTTCAAGCTATTTAGTTTAGTCAAACAGTTGAAATTCAAACAATTCAGTTTAATTTGAGTATAGTTTTTCTCCTCGCACAGTTAAATATCGAAACAGATCTATTTCAAACAATTTAGTTTAGTTAAATATGACAAATGGATAGGGCCCTATCAGGTGCTACCACTTCGGGTCAGAGTGGATCAGTGAGCGATGACATGCTTCAACAACAAGAAGCAAGCATGTGTGTGTAAGTTTTTTTTTTCGTCTGACGGAGAATTCTCCCCAAGAATTCTCCTATCGTATGATGGAGAATACCATACCTTGACGTATATCTTCACACAACAGTTTCTTTTCTCTTAAGGACTCTCAAATTATTCTAGAAGACCTCTAAAACTTTTCTTTCACACATTTCTTAAGAAACTCTTTCTTATAGTCATCCTAATTCATTTCTCCAGGCAATAGAATATGTTCTTAATTCGTCGTCATTGATTTTAAGTTATTTGTAGGAGGAAATATTAAACAGTAATAAATTACCTATATAATCTTTTACAAATTTTATAAAAGTAAAGATTTGCTTTTTGTATTTTGTCACTGTATTACTTCTTCTCATCAATTTTTTGTCAACCTATTTTTGTTGAACGTTTTGAATATTTTCCTTTATTTCTGCAGCAGAATTATACCATGTATTTTTTCATACTCTTTCAAGTTACATTTTATTCGGATCGTTATCCTCCAACACTCAAATAATTGCATCGATAGTCGACGTCACCGTAGGTCTATCCACTACAACTAGGACAAAGTCTAACAACTTTTTGAAATCATAGAATACTACTTGCTATGAAATCAAGGCATAACGAGTCCAAAAAAAAATATATATTTGCAAATTCGTTACTTCATCTCTAAAGAGTCTTACACGGAAAAGAATCAGAGGACACGCGCAAAAAAGAGAATATTTGAAGGAATTCATAAAAGAATGATTGAAGAAGGGAGTAAAAAATTGAGAAGCAAACAAAAGAATTTATGAAGAGGCGTGTAAAAGAATGCCTGAAAGATTTAGCAAATCAGCAAGACTCAGAATTTAAGAGTGAATATGCGTTTAATTACATAATTTTCGCGGTTATGCCTACGTCTTGAAAATTTTAATGAAAGAGAATTAAAGCTTCAATCTCAATACCTTTTAATAACGATTTCCCCTACCATTCTGTCTGTTTGTTATTCTGTCAGTCTGCCTGTCTCTTTTCTCGCAATATATATATATACTATACTTGTATATAAATCGTACACTCTCTTTCTCTCTCTCTAACACACACACGCACAGACACAAACACACACACACACACACACTTAGCAGATCCACGTATCTATCAACAACTCTTTTTCCTGGCCTTTTTCTCGCTCTCTTTCTTTCTTTTTTTCTTTCTTTCTCCCTCTTTCTCTCCCTCTCTCTCTCTCTTTTACCCATATAGACATAAATGAGTGAAGGAGGCAGTTAAAAGATGAATGAATGAGGAAGTTAAAATGAAATTGAAGCAGTGAGTTAAAGAATGAATGAAAGAAAGAATAAGAATATTTTTGAAGCAGTGAGTTAAGGAATAAAAGAGAGAAAGAATGAAAATATTTCTGGAACAGTGATTTGAAGTATGAATGAATGAAAGAAAGAATAAGAATATTTTTAAGCAGTGAGTTAAGGAATGAATGCGAGAAAGAATGAAAGTATTTCTGAAGCAGTGACTTGAAGAATGATTGAATGAAAGAAATACTAAGAATAATTTTGAAGCAGTGAATTAAAGAATGAATGAAAGAAATAATAAAAATGTTTTTGAAGCAGTGAGTAAAAGATAGAGTGAAAAAAGAGAATGAGAATATTTTTGAATCAGAGTGTTAAGGAATGAATTTAAGAAAGAACACAAACATTTTTGAAGCAGTGATTTGAAGAATGAATAAAAGAAAAAAAAATTTTTTTTGAAGCAGTGACTTAAAGAATGAATAAAAGAAAGAATAAAAATATTTTTGAAGCTGGTGGGTAACAGACTGAATGAAAGAGAGTTAAAGAATAAGTTGAAAGAAAGAATAACATAATGTGCAATAGAACATTATAAAGAATGAACGAAGGAATGTATTCAAAGAAATGAGTAAAATAGCAACTTTAAGAAGGAATGTACCAATGAATAAAAGAATATGAGAATTAGTGGGTTAAAAAATGAAAAACAAAGAAAAATGAAAAGAATATATGAATGTACGAGTTTAAAGAATGAAGGAAGGAAATGAAAGAAAAAAAGATAAGAATGTGTGAAGCAGTGAGTTAAAAAATGAATTGGAAGAACAAAAGAAAAAAAGATGTGTGAAGTAGAGAGTTAAAGGATGGATTGAAAGAAAAAAAAGAAAAAAGATGTGTGAAACTGCGAGTTAAAAAATAAATTGGAAGAAAAAAAGAAAAAAGATATGTGAAGTAGAGAGTTAAAAAATGAATTGGAAGAAAAAAGAAAAAAAGATATGTGAAGTAAAGAGTTAAAAAATGAATTGGAAGAAAAAAGAAAAAAAGATGTGTGAAGTAAAGAGTTAAAGAATGGATTGAAAGAAAAAAACCAAAAAAGATGTGTGAAGTAGCGAGTTAAAAAATGAATTGAAAAAAAAAAAAGAAAAAAGATATGTGAAGTAGAGAGTTAATAAATGAATTGGAAGAAAAAAGAAAAAAAGATGTGTGAAGTAAAGAGTTAAAGAATGGATTGAAAGAAAAAAAGGAAAAAGATGTGTGAAGTAGCGAGTTAAAAAATGAATTGAAAGAAAAAAAGGAAAAAGGTGTGTGAAGTAGCGAGTTAAAAAATGAATTGAAAGAAAAAAAGAAAAAAGATATGTGAAGTAGAGAGTAAAAAATGAATTGGAAGAAAAAAAAAGATGTGTGAAGTAGCGAGTTAAAAAATGAATTGAAAGAAAAAAAGGAAAAAGATGTGTGAAGTAGCGAGTTAAAAAATGAATTGGAAGAAAAAAGAAAAAAAGATGTGTGAAGTAAAGAGTTAAAAAATGAATTGAAAGAAAAAAAGGAAAAAGATGTGTGAAGTAGCGAGTTAAAAAATGAATTGGAAGAAAAAAGAAAAAAAGATGTGTGAAGTAAAGAGTTAAAAAATGAATTGAAAGAAAAAAACCAAAAAAGATGTGTGAAGTAGCGAGTTAAAAAATGAATTGAAAAAAAAAAAAGAAAAAAGATATGTGAAGTAGAGAGTTAATAAATGAATTGGAAGAAAAAAGAAAAAAAGATGTGTGAAGTAAAGAGTTAAAGAATGGATTGAAAGAAAAAAAGGAAAAAGATGTGTGAAGTAGCGAGTTAAAAAATGAATTGAAAGAAAAAAAGGAAAAAGGTGTGTGAAGTAGCGAGTTAAAAAATGAATTGAAAGAAAAAAAGAAAAAAGATATGTGAAGTAGAGAGTAAAAAATGAATTGGAAGAAAAAAAAAGATGTGTGAAGTAGCGAGTTAAAAAATGAATTGAAAGAAAAAAAGGAAAAAGATGTGTGAAGTAGCGAGTTAAAAAATGAATTGGAAGAAAAAAGAAAAAAAGATGTGTGAAGTAAAGAGTTAAAAAATGAATTGAAAGAAAAAAAGGAAAAAGATGTGTGAAGTAGCGAGTTAAAAAATGAATTGGAAGAAAAAAGAAAAAAAGATGTGTGAAGTAAAGAGTTAAAAAATGAATTGAAAGAAAAAAACCAAAAAAGATGTGTGAAGTAGCGAGTTAAAAAATGAATTGAAAAAAAAAAAAGAAAAAAGATATGTGAAGTAGAGAGTTAATAAATGAATTGGAAGAAAAAAGAAAAAAAGATGTGTGAAGTAAAGAGTTAAAGAATGGATTGAAAGAAAAAAAGGAAAAAGATGTGTGAAGTAGCGAGTTAAAAAATGAATTGAAAGAAAAAAAGGAAAAAGATGTGTGAAGTAGCGAGTTAAAAAATGAATTGGAAGAAAAAAGAAAAAAAGATGTGTGAAGTAAAGAGTTAAAAAATGAATTGGAAGAAAAAAGAAAAAAAGATGTGTGAAGTAAAGAGTTAAAAAATGAATTGGAAGAAAAAAGAAAAAAAGATGTGTGAAGTAAAGAGTTAAAGAATGGATTGAAAGAAAAAAACCAAAAAAGATGTGTGAAGTAGCGAGTTAAAAAATGAATTGAAAAAAAAAAAAGAAAAAAGATATGTGAAGTAGAGAGTTAATAAATGAATTGGAAGAAAAAAGAAAAAAAGATGTGTGAAGTAAAGAGTTAAAGAATGGATTGAAAGAAAAAAAGGAAAAAGATGTGTGAAGTAGCGAGTTAAAAAATGAATTGAAAGAAAAAAAGAAAAAAGATATGTGAAGTAGAGAGTAAAAAATGAATTGGAAGAAAAAAAAAGATGTGTGAAGTAGCGAGTTAAAAAATGAATTGAAAGAAAAAAAGGAAAAAGATGTGTGAAGTAGCGAGTTAAAAAATGAATTGGAAGAAAAAAGAAAAAAAGATGTGTGAAGTAAAGAGTTAAAAAATGAATTGAAAGAAAAAAAGGAAAAAGATGTGTGAAGTAGCGAGTTAAAAAATGAATTGGAAGAAAAAAGAAAAAAAGATGTGTGAAGTAAAGAGTTAAAAAATGAATTGAAAGAAAAAAACCAAAAAAGATGTGTGAAGTAGCGAGTTAAAAAATGAATTGAAAAAAAAAAAAGAAAAAAGATATGTGAAGTAGAGAGTTAATAAATGAATTGGAAGAAAAAAGAAAAAAAGATGTGTGAAGTAAAGAGTTAAAGAATGGATTGAAAGAAAAAAAGGAAAAAGATGTGTGAAGTAGCGAGTTAAAAAATGAATTGAAAGAAAAAAAGGAAAAAGATGTGTGAAGTAGCGAGTTAAAAAATGAATTGAAAGAAAAAAAGAAAAAAGATATGTGAAGTAGAGAGTAAAAAATGAATTGGAAGAAAAAAAAAGATGTGTGAAGTAGCGAGTTAAAAAATGAATTGAAAGAAAAAAAGGAAAAAGATGTGTGAAGTAAAGAGTTAAAAAATGAATTGAAAGAAAAAAACCAAAAAAGATGTGTGAAGTAGCGAGTTAAAAAATGAATTGAAAAAAAAAAAAGAAAAAAGATATGTGAAGTAGAGAGTTAATAAATGAATTGGAAGAAAAAAGAAAAAAAGATGTGTGAAGTAGCGAGTTAAAAAATGAATTGAAAGAAAAAAAGAAAAAAGATGTGTGAAGTAGCGAGTTAAAAAATGAATTGGAAGAAAAAAGAAAAAAAGAAGTGTGAAGTAGAGAGTTAAAGAATGGATTGAAAGAAAAAAAGGAAAAAGGTGTGTGAAGTAGCGAGTTAAAAAATGAATTGGAAGAAAAAAGAAAAAAAGATGTGTGAAGTAAAGAGTTAAAGAATGGATTGAAAGAAAAAAAGGAAAAAGATGTGTGAAGTAGCGAGTTAAAAAATGAATTGAAAGAAAAAAAGGAAAAAGGTGTGTGAAGTAGCGAGTTAAAAAATGAATTGAAAGAAAAAAAGAAAAAAGATATGTGAAGTAGAGAGTAAAAAATGAATTGGAAGAAAAAAAAAGATGTGTGAAGTAGCGAGTTAAAAAATGAATTGAAAGAAAAAAAGGAAAAAGATGTGTGAAGTAGCGAGTTAAAAAATGAATTGGAAGAAAAAAGAAAAAAAGATGTGTGAAGTAGCGAGTTAAAAAATGAATTGAAAGAAAAAAAGGAAAAAGATGTGTGAAGTAGCGAGTTAAAAAATGAATTGGAAGAAAAAAGAAAAAAAGATGTGTGAAGTAGCGAGTTAAAAAATGAATTGAAAGAAAAAAAGAAAAAAGATGTGTGAAGTAGCGAGTTAAAAAATGAATTGGAAGAAAAAAGAAAAAAAGAAGTGTGAAGTAGAGAGTTAAAGAATGGATTGAAAGGAAAAAAGAAAAAAGAAGTGTGAAGCGGCGAGTTAAAAAATGAATTGAAAGAAAAAAGGAAAAGAATGTGTGTTGGAGTGAGTTAAAATATGAATTGAAGGAAAATAAAGAAAAGAATGTAAGGAGCAGTGAGTTAAAGATTGAATTGATGGAAATAATAAAATAAGTGAGCCAGCGAGTTAAGAATGAGGGAAGGAAAGAATTTTTTAAAAATTGTGGAGTTGCAAGTTAAAGAATGAACGACGGAAAGTATAAACGAATGAATGAAACAGTGAGTTGATGAATGAATAATAAACTAATGTGTGAGGCAACTAGTTAAATAATGAGCGAAGGATAGAATTTTAAAGAATGTGTGAAGTAGCAAGTTAAAGAATGAATGGAGGAATGAAGAAAGTGTATTAAGCCATAATTTGAAGAATGAATAAAACAAAGAATAATGAATTTTAAAAGCAGTCAGTTAAACAATAGATAACAGAATAATTTCAAAAAAAGAGAAACAACGTGTTGAAGAATAATTGAAGGAAATTATTTAAAAAATGTCAAGTTGCGTATTAAAGAATGAATAAAGGAAAAAATAAAAGAATAACAGAATGTGTAAAGAAGTGAGTTAGAAAATGAATGAAAAAAAGATTAAAAAGAATATATGAAGCTGCGAGTTAATGAATGAATAAAGAACAGAATAAAAGAATGCGTTATGTAGCGAATTAAAGAAAGGAATAAGGAAATAATTTTAAAAAATGTGTGAAGCAGTGAGTTGAAGACAAAATGAAGGAAAGAATAAAAATATTTGGAGAAGTGAGTCAAAAAATGAATGAAGAAAATAATAAAGAACGAGTGGTGCATGGTGTTAAAGACAAAATGAAGGAAATAATAAAATATGTGAAGCAGTGAGTTAAAGAATGTGTGAAAGACTGAGTAAATCAGCAAGACGCCCCGGTGTTTAAGTGAGTGACTATGCGTTTTAATTAAATGAAGTGAAACGAATGAAAAAGTACGTGGAGCCAAGGGACAGGATCGTTAAATGACCGGCCAGACATTTTTTTCATTCTATTTTTTACGATTTCGCATGTCAGAGAGTGTCAATTCTGCAAGACATTTATTGTCAAAACTGTAAGCGGCATTGAAGTTATTTGTTTATATTGTTTGTTTGCATTTGTTGACCGATGTTGTGTTAATTGCTGCTGACAGGCCAAGGTAATGGGTTGGTTTGGGGTGATTAATAATGGCGGCAAAGACAGATCCGGAAAATTAATGTCGGAGCAAAAGAAAAACAAAAACAAAAAATGAAATGAAGAAAAATCGGGATAGATTTGAAAGGAAGTGGAGTGAAATATAGAAACAGAAAAAGAAAGAGAAGGATAGGGCTATGAAGGAAAGAAAACAACAACAGCAACAACAACAAAAACAACAACAACAACAAAATAATTTTTAAGAAAAAGAAGAAAAGAACCACAAGAAAAATAAATGGAAGAAGAAGAAGAAGAAGAAGAAGAAGAAGAAGAACAACAACAACAACAACAACAACAACAACAACAACAACAAAATAATTTTTAAGAAAAAGAAGAACCACAAGATAAATAAATGGAAGAAGAAGAAGAAGAAGAAGAAGAAGAAGAAGAAGAAGAAGAAGAAGAAGAAGAAGAAGAAGAAGAAACGGGTTAAGGTTGAATTTAAGAAAAAAAAAAGGAAGTGGAACAGTAGGAAATCAAAGATTTAAGTAGATAAAGTAAAATGAAGAAACACTGCTAGATTAAAGAATATATCAATAATAAGAATTACAGAAGGAAGAAATAGATAGGGTGGAACAATTGTGGAAAAAACTAAAAAGAAACACTCTTAGAAGAAGCACCAGAAAGAAAACAAATAAAGAAATATGGAAGAGAATGGAATGTAGATCGAAAACGTCAAAATAAATAGAGAGGATGAAAAAGAACAGGAGAAAGACGGGAAATTTTTGGTTTAAAGAAGAGAAGAGTAAGTGAAATTATCAAGAAAGAAATGTTAGCTGTTCAAAGAAGACTGATGAGAAAGAATTAAAAAAAGTGGTGGAAGGAGAAGAATATGTCTTAATTTGAGAAGAAGAGAAATGAAAGGGAAAGAACTGAAAGAGAAAGAAAAATGAAAAAAATTATTAAAGCAAAAGTAAATGATAAGAGAAAATAAAAAGAAGAAGGAAAAAGAAATGAAAGAGAGGAAGAAAAAAAGGAAAGGAAAAACAGTATACGAAAAACTAGATTGAAAACTTCTATTAATAACATAGAGAATCTCTAGAAAAAATAAGAAAGTTAACTGCGTTAGTTTTTTCTTTTTTTAATTTGTGGAAATTTATTCTGGGGAACAAGTACGATCAATCAGGCTGAATAATTTTGGTTAAAAATATAAAACAAGTTTCGATTTCTTTAGTTTAGTTCTCACTTGAAGAAAATATGTGCAAGAGTTGCGTAGTCTCTACTCGCTCATTTGATAACAAGTAAGCAAAAGCTGTAATTACTTTTTTTTAAAACAATTATAATTACCAATAGATTAATAAATATAAACGACTTAGAACGACTTCAGAATTGTTAATATAATCCACCGGTTTTCTTCTAAGAATAAAACCACGTAAAGTATTTTCTCTCGAGGATCAAATGATGTGTTGCATTTTAGGGGCAACTTTTTTGCATACTCTCATGAATTTATATTTCAAAGTAACTTCTTAACCTCCCTTGGAGGGTTCTTCGGGTTTTATAATAATCAGCCGATTTGTCTCACAATTATAATTGAGTTCAAGCCACTATGTGTTGTACACTCAAGCCTCATGCCAAAATGAAATGAGCTTATTAAATAACTACCTGCTATTATCTCATAATGTGCCTTTGCTTCAGTAAATTTAGTCGGTTCAATCCTCTCATATCTAATTTTAGTTTATTAATTTTTTTGAAGTGAGTACTTCAGCAATAATTAACCTCAACCAAGGAAAAGGATTCTAAAGTACTACCATTCCCAGAGAAGATGTTTCAAATTAATATTATTCCATGGAAAGAGGCTTAAAATGAATTCAATTTCCATAAAAAAAGTTTTTTTAAACGAGACCAAATCAGGAAAGAGTCTTCAAATTAACATCGTTTGGCTTGGTTTCTTTGTTTAATGGCATATCAACCTTTCTTGGTTATTTAATGCCAAAGCCATTCTCCTAGAAGAACAGTAGTGGTACTATTTAGCCTATAGCTGGGAGAATAAGGGGGTTCATACCTTTCCCAAAGATCTTTGCCAGAAAGTGAACGTCATAGCGCGACTGGAGTACGAACTCACGTACTAAGATTCCGCAGTCCGGCGCTGTAACCATTACACCACGATGACAACCACTATATAAATTGATATATATATATATATATATATATTTATGTATATATATATATTGATGGTTTGGTTTCTTTGTTTAATGGCATATCAACCTTTGTAGGTTATTTAATGCCAAAGCCATTCTCCTAGAAGAACAGTAGTGGTACTATTTAACACATAGCTGGGAGGATAAGGGGGTTTATGCCTTTCCCAAAGGTAATTGCCCGAAAGTGAACGTAATAGCGCGACTGGATTACGAACTCAGTGTGATTCCGCAGTCCATCGCTTTAACCATTACACCACGAGGACACCCCCAACATCGTTTGGTAAAAGAGACTTCAAATTAATGCCAACTAAAGATATATGTTTCAAATGATTGTCATCACAAGAAGTATACTTCAAATTTTTACCATCATAGGAAAGATGCTTCAATTTATGCCATCCCCGGAAAGCTTCTATGCATTCTACAACAGCAGGAAATGCGCTTCACATTATAGCTTCCCAGTGAAGAGTATTCAAGTTTATGCCATCCCAGGAAAGTGGTTTCCTCTTAATAGCATTCCGGAAAAGAGGCTTTAGAATAATACCATTCTAGGAAATAATATTCAAATTAATATCATCCCAATAGAGGCTTCAAAACTCTTAACAAAGAAAAAGGCTTCAAATTAACACCATCTGAGGAAAGAGGCTAAAAATTTAATTCCAAAGAAAAAGGCTTCCAATTAATACCATCACAGGAAAGAGGCTTCAAATTAATATCATCGGGGGAAAGGAGTTTGAAATAAATACTATCATAAGAACAAGTATTCAAATCAATACCATCCGAGGAAAGAGGGTTCAAATTCAAATAAGAATTACACCGTGGCTTCTTTGTCAAATCCATCAAATCAAATTCATGAATATTTCGTGTACGTAGATATAGAAATAATCGACAGAGATTATTGCGTTAGAAATCGACCCAATGACTTGTTTGAAAGGTGAAGGATATTTATATAAGTAGAGGTAAGAAACTTTTTCCTACGGCAAAAATACAGTCTTGGCTAGCGAGTACCATTTAAAAAAACGTTTGAGGATTATAAAGTGATTACCGTCAGGGGTGGGTAGTCGCTAAGTCAAAGATTTGGCCAATCAACAAACGTGTATCATCAGTCAGACTCCTGATAGATGCCAGAGTTGCCAGAGCGGCATTTTAGAGCCAAATTCGAGAAATGTTTTATCTCATTTTATTTTATTTAGCAAGAGTCTGAAATGAAGTTGGCATTTTGACCTTTTTCTGACCTTTTTTGAGTGCTAAAATTGTTTGCTCAAAAATTATGTTGAATCTTCTTTTCAATGGTTTTTTTTAAGAAAAATAGTTTTGGTTGTATATTGAAACTATGTAAAGACAACTTTTTTTAGACAGGTAACAGAAAGTCTTTTAAAAGTTCCAATTAATACTGATATAACAAATATTTTATAAAAAAAAGCAGTAACAATTATATTGGCCCAAATGGAATTTGTGTGAATGTTTTCAGTTTGCCGTGGAAGAATAGTCATGATTTTGCTGTGCAGATTTTCGTGTAATTTGCGTATGAAATTAAATTTACATTTGTCTGGCTTTTTTCTAGTATTGATTGATTTAAAAAACAACAGCATATCTATCTGGCAAATCTCACAGAGGCTCAGAAGATCACTAGTAGAAATATTAGCATTCTTGCTGAGGACGAAATTGAAGTCCAATTTTTCCCCCAATAAAAAGATGACCATCTTATTATTTACTCAAAAATCATAAATCGTTGTTTTTCTTTCACCATCTATTTTGTACAAAGTTCCAGGAAAATTCATGCCTACCGTGGTTCTTTGATAATGTCATTCAATTCTTTGTATTGTATCCCTCTAAAAATCAGATTATGTTTAAGTAATCTTTATAGCACCGGTTCCAGCCAGATCACCACCGTGTCGCCTGGAACTGAACAATAGGCCATCTGCACCTTGGCAGATAGGTATGATACCACATTGAATATCCAGTGAATGACAATAAAATGCATTTGTTGGTGAGTTTCCAGTTATGGAACCCCGGGGAATGTTGAGTATTATTTCATTGCCCTTATTCCCAGTTTAACTCTTATCCAGATTATTAGTAGCTGTTAAGGTCCCATTTTTAGGGTCAAACGGGGTAATTAAAATCCTCTACCAAGGATAATTATATCTAGTCATTTAAAACCTTACACCTGAGTGTAGATAATTGATATTACATAGGAATAGTTGACTAATAGAATTACTGACGTTATATAGCAATATCTGAAACCGTTTAACTGTGTGCAAACAAAGAATTAATATGAAATAGAATTATTAGCGATATACAGGAATATTTGAAACAATTTGTCTGTGAAAAAAGGAGCTGTAACAACTTATTTAAAATGAATATACCTACAAACTATTCGCTGATAACTTATATATATATATGTGTGTGTGTGTGTGTGTGTGTGTGAATAAATCATTCGGCATTAAATAACCCACAAGGATTAATACAGTGAAAAACATCAACCAACAAATATCCTATCTGATCAGTAAAGTTAAGTCATGATAAATATGTTCGGCACTTAAGTGGATAAACCCTTTGGTGCCCGTGGTGTAATGGTTATCGACGTAGGAAATGGACACGGTGACACGAGTTCAAATCCTGGATCAAACTGATTGCATTTCACATAGCACTAATGACCTTGGGAAATGGGTAAATAGTAGGGCAGACTGGGTTCTTCAGCCTTGGTGAGGCTACTAGTCTAGGAGAAGGAAAACTCTGAATTCAAACCTGCTAAACTCCGCTTAAAATTGACCTTGTGTCATATCCTGCCCGAGCGGAGGGGTTGGTAAATATGATAAACCCTTTGTAACATGAGTTACTGTTAGCAACTTGGAGCTTGTGTTCAAGATTAGAAAATGTTTTGTAAAGAACAAAATGATTATTCTTTGGTCATTGTTCTTGGTCTTAAACCTTTTGGACACGAACGATGACAGAGTTAGTAACAATTTGTATATGGCGGGATACTTGCTAAAGTTAACGGTTATTGTCATTTTGTTGCATCGTGGTAAGGAAGAGATGCACAGTGAAATAAAGAGTTAATTATTTATTAACTGAAGTGGTACAGTCCAACAAATATTATAAGTCTTGCGCCGTGGGAAGTTGGTCTTACTACTGACCAAGATCGTTCAGAAGTGCCGTGCTTAAGACGCCTTATTATACTTCTGCGATACCGGAAGTCACATGATGCGAACCACAATACAAAACATATGTTATAGATTCGGTGACCCGATACTCTTTGCGTTTCTCTTCGCGCTAATATTACTTGGTGAAGGGATTGTTTCATCTCTTTTCCTCCCATACTGCGTTATGCTATCGGTGATATGTCTGTCTCCATTATAGTATATTTTTCTAGAAATAGGTTAATGAGAGAGTGAGAGACAGAGACAGAGAGGTGGGTATTTATAGGCTACTATTAAATCAAAGAAATTTGCGTAGGGTAATATGTTACGAGCTACGATCATAAGTCCATTACTACAGAACAAGATTCTCACTAGGAGCTTCATACTTGTGTGTAAGTGTCAAATATATTCTACGTTTGGTTTTGGGAACCCTTTATCGTATAAGGGTCATAGTGCTACGCTAAAAGTCCATTTATGGTTAATTCGATTTTCCCTATGCGCATCGTAAGCGTTGTTTCTTTCTTTAAAATAGTATCAACCTTCCTGAGTTATTTAATGTAGACCAGTATGGTAATACATTAGTCATAGCAGTTGGATAAGAGAATTCACAATTTCCCCAATACTCGCTTACTACGATGCTGCAGTCCAGCTCGTTTGCCACTACACCTAGCGAACTTTCTACCCGTATTATGCTTGCAGCCTTATGGCAAACTTAGCAAAGCTTAGTAGCACAATATATATGAATACATATGAATTACTGAAACAGAGGCGAAAAAGTTTTCTGCGTTGTGAGAAGATATAGGCTAATCTAATCGGTTATATAACAACATTACGTGTTGTCTGTACACATTCAGTAGAGTTTGCTCGGGGTATATTTGACCTTTCAAGGTGTTAAATTACATTTCACTGGGCAGTAGTACTTGTAAAGAGTTTGGTGATGGCCATTGACCTACAGAAACGTTCAACTGCCTTTTAAGTGATTTTAAAAATAAAAAAGATAAGAAAAAAGCTGCCAAATTTTTAGACAGCGATTTCTCAGAATCAATTAATCTTGCACTGTTTGTAGTAAGTAAAAGCAAAGTTAGCCACCAGAAGGCTTCCTTTTCAATAGCTACTACACCAAGGTGTATGGATGGGCGCTACTCCTTTCCCTGGATTGCTCCACTTTACCCTCGATACGAACCTTATAATACCGAGTGTTAAGCAAGGAGGTATCAAGTACCATTTTTGAAGTCTTTGGTATGACGCGACCTGGGATTGAACCCAGGTCTCCCGGACCATTGGCAAACACTCTACCCATTAAGCCAATTTGCCGGTTTATTCAGACTTTGCCTAATTTCAGACACATGAACTTACCAGAGCTTGAGAGTTCAATTTTTTCTTTCTTACATGTTATTATGGACTTTAACTCACCAGTTGAGTGTCTGATTTCGAGAGATGGAAATATAAATTGAAATATGACATACATTCTCTAAACAAATACGTTTTTATTTCTGCACTCTTTCCTTGCTTTTTTTTTTTTCGTTATTTTTCGTGTTTGATTTTAGTTTAGGTTTTGTCAGCATTCTCCTTCTTTCATCATCCAAACATGTTTCTTTTTCTCATTTTTTCTGTTTTTTATTCTACACTGATTAAGTACCAGATCTATTAAAAGAAAATTGATGCACACTAAAAATGTTCAAGAAGCAAAAGATATCCCGCAGAAACTATTATGGATGCAGAATACGTAGATAATCCAGCACATCTCATAAATACACCTGCCCGAATCGAATCCCAACCGTATAACCAGGAGCAGTCACCTAGAAGCACTGGTTTTCATAAAATATAGTTTATGTGTTTTAAGCAAGATGATTCCATCTCTACATCAAATGGTAGACGAGATTACACACCTCGGTAGCAATGTCTCATCTGGAGTAAACGATATTAACATTGATTACTATGGCCAAATTATCAGTATAAAATAAAAAGGAAATTTTTCCAAACTGTCCATGATGATGAATCATCAATCTTATTCAGATCAATTATCATTTTTAAAATACACAAAAATGTACGGAGGTTTCCAGGGAAACTATGACGGATACAGAGGATATAATGAGCCAGTTTGATAGAGCATGTTTTCAGCAAGAAAACATTTTTCAACATTCGTTATACATTTCTGTCAGCAATGGTCAAGAGCCTGCATGTTCCACATGTTAAATCTTAACACTAGAAATGACTGCGTCGTTGTCAGAAAATATTGTATGCTTTGTCCATTTCTGATCGGTTTTATCACATAGATGAGTTGATCACAACCCTATTCATTTCCTGGGTTGATACCCTGGTCTCCTTAGGAATTCATGTCAATAAATAAAAAAATGAATGCAATGTTTTTTTTTTGTTTTTTGTTTTTTTTGCTTATAGGCATTCAGTGTCACTTCTGCTTTCATGTCAGATGATATTTTTGCCATAATGCTGTTGAGCTGTTACCTGTCACAAGACAGACATTGATTTATTGGCAGGAAGTTTATACTCTACTCTCTTGACCTTTGTGACAGGCATTATTTTCAGAGCGCTTTTTCTACGTGCCTGACATATAGATTTTTGTTTCTTGTGATGCAACTCTACTGACACATCACTAACGTCAGCAGTGTGGGACCAAGTCATAATTCAAGGCATATTAATTCCAGTGATCGCCTTACAAGCGTCAATGTTCATCACAGGCAAAAATGCATTGGCAATAGTGTTATCTATATTGTATTTATTTACTCAATACCTCAACCAAGAGCAGGGTGTGATACAAGGTCAATTTTAAGGGGATACTGATTGCTTGAGTTCAGAGTTTCAGTTCTCCTACACTGGTTACCTAACCTTGTCTGCCTTTCTATATTACACATATCTGGGCTGGTGGATGGCTGGAACAAACAGATTCAGGCATTTCTCACGATCATTAGCTCAAAGTGAAACACAAACAGCCTCATTCGTAGATTGAACTCGGGTCACAGACTGCAATTCCTTCGACGATTATCATGACGCTTATAGCGCTTCCTAATAAGATGTTTTGAAACTGAAAATATTCTCTATTCAATACGAATTTCTCCTTGCCGCTCATAATTCTCGTAGAAATAAATAGGAAATTTTAATTCAAGAGCGTCCTTTTTATCTTCATTATTTTTACGTATTTACTTAACCCTTACCTGGCAATTGGCCAAATCAGAAGAGTGTTCGTCAATGGTCCGGGAGACCGAGGTCCAATCCCTGGTCGAGTCATACCAAAGATTCAAAAAATGGTCCTTGATGTCGCTTTGCTTAGCACTCAGCACTATAAGGTGAGGATCAAAGGTAAAGTGGAGCAATCTTGGCTCTCCCCTACATCTCTGTTTAGTAGATATTGAAAACTGAGTCTTGGGGACAGATTTGATTACTTAACCCTTACGACACGAGCAAGATATAATATGAGGTCAAATTTTAAGTGGATTAATCATCGACATCATGTAGGGCTCAAAGTACAGACGTTCCCGACTATCCTTCTCCCTATTATCCCTATCATTCATTGCTTTTAGAAGTTTTTGGCTGCATCCAGAGGTATTTCAGAGCTGATTTCTCTGCTGGTCGTCAACCTTAGCAAATTCATCTGCAGGTATCCATTAGAAAACGCCGCTTGTGAGTTGCATCTTTGCTTCTCTAGAAGTGGACTGCATGTTTGGCTCGACTTACTTGAATAGTTTGCTGCCCAGTCAGCTGGGGCTACAGAATACATTAACTGCATCTCTGCAGAGGGGTAAAACTCCCTTCAGCACGTGTCCTGGATATCTTATCTAAGGATCTGATGGTGAGGCTTCAGTAATAATGGTACTTTGGGAAATGCGGAGTACATCTTTATTGCCTTTGCTCTCAGATTCTCTTAGGCCAGGATTGGTAGCACCTGATAGGGTCCTATCTATGGGTAAAATAGAACTAAACTGTGTACTTACGCTTAACTGAATACTTTGAGATTCACTGTTTTTACATTTAACTGCATGTTTAAACTGAGAACTTAGGCTAAACTGAATTGTTTTAAATAGGACTTTTTTTTTATTTTTAACTGTGTGTATACAAAAAATATATTTATACTGATGTGAATTGTTTGAAACTTTTATCAAAATTACCTCATTCGGTGTTAAATGGCCCGAAAAAGGGCTGATACGCCGTAAAACAAAACGACCAATTAACCAACCTCGAATATTTTGTGAGATGAGATGCAGGTAGTAATATAACTGCTGTCTTTTGGAGTGCTGCTTAAGCTGGTTTGAATTCAGAGTTTTTCTTCCTCTTGAATGGTTGCGTGAGCTAGGCTAAAGTACCTAGTCGGCCTTACTATTTACCCTTATCGAGGGTAGTATAGATGGATTCATGCTTTTCCCAAGGGTATTAGGATCATCCAGGGTTCTAACTGAGGTTACTGATACCATTTCTTACGACGATAACCATTGGTCTTGTCGTGCTGATGTTTTATAGCTGAAAATGTGGTCTATCCAGTTCCCATTTCTCCATGTATTTGTTATACACATCGAAGAAATAAACAAATATATTTTTTTAGGAACGTCCCTTTTATCTCCATCCTCAGTCTCTCTTTGACGGTAACTTCTTTGAAAATCTGTAAGAGTCACCTTCTTTCGGAATTATTAAAAGTGCCAAGTTTGGCATCAGTTCCTACCTCTAATTCATTACATTGTTTTTCTAACAATATCAGCGTTATCTACTTGCCCCCAACGGCTATAGACTTATTTCTCTGTTATCAAATAATTTTCAAAAATATTATTTTGTCAAACAGAATTATAAAAGACCTGTAGATTCCTGGGCTATGCTTATTTGGAAGGGAAAACGAGCAGCCATCTTGGATCCTATTAGCGAAATTTCCCCCGTGTTTAAAGACGAGAAATTGAAAGTATTCACAAACATTTTCTTCTGATATATTTTCTTGATTTTTCTTTATCCTTTACTTTTTGTCTGTTGCCAATTTGCAACCGCGCCAATAATGAATAAAGTTATAGAAAACAAAGACATTGCTAGAAAGCTCAATCAAGTAAATGTCATCTCTAAATGACATTAGATATATACATAAGTGTATATATGTTGGTTTGTGTATGTGTGTTTGTGTGTGTGAGAAAGAGAGGGAGAGAGGGGGGAGAAAGGGTTAAGATTTGTGATAGAGAAAAAGAAAAAGTAGGTAGCTTTATACTAGTGTATACCAGAGAGAGAGGGGGGGATGTTAACATTTGTGAGAGAGAGATAAAACGAGGGACGCTTTATACATGTGTATAGAAGAAAGAGAGAGAAAGAAAGAGAAAGGGCAAAGAGAGAAGGGTTTAAATTTGTGAAAGAGAGAGAGAGTAAAAAGAGCGACGCATTGCAATTCTGTATAAGCGAGAGAGAGAGAGAGAGAGAGGATTGATTATGTGCGTATGTCAGTGCATGTGTGTGATAACAAAGTATGGCATCCTTACATCTGAGTGCATGTTTGTTTTTGTGTGAGATAATTGGCGTGTTCACACACACACACACACACACTCACACACACACACACACATATATATATATATATATATGTGTGTGTGTGTGTGTGTGTGTGTGTGTGTGTGTCCTTAGAGTTGTACGAAAACTTTGCAAGAACAAATTGTATAAAAGTAATATAATTTCACGAAAATGTGAATTAATATCTCTATATGATCTTTCTCTGCAACAATATATATATACTGTGCAATATATATGCCGTACATATACCTTCTGGAAATCCAGGGTCTGGCAGCAGGATCTTGCTGATTTAAAACCGTTCCTGCAATTATCAGTGTGTGGGCGGAAAATATGTCTGTCAGTAGCAGTGGCCATGCCATTTTAGATGTAATTATGGCGGGGAAAGTGAACATCTTGCGTTTCGTAAATTTTCCCGAGGTGTATCATCTTACAATAATATATCTATCTCTTTATGATTACCTCCTTTGCAGGTACCTAAAAGTTCAAGTTCTTAAACGAAGGCCTTATACAACTGAATTAAAATTAAAAAAAAATGTATGGTTCGTTAATTGTGTTTTATGACATATCAACTAATATGGGCTTTCGACTCCATTCACAGAGGAAAGATGGAACAAATCCTACTAGCGTACGGCATACCTAAAGAAACCGTAGCGGCAATAACGATTCTCTATAGAAACACTAAAGTAAAAGTACGATCACCAGATGGAGACACAGAATACTTCGACATTGTAGCAGGAGTACTACAAGGGGACACGCTGGCTCCGTATCTCTTTATCATTTGTCTAGACTACGTACTTAGAACATCGATTGACAAAATCAAAGAGAATGGCTTCGAACTGACGAAGAAAAGAAGCAGAAGGTACCCCTCAACAACAATTACCGACGCCGACTACGCCGATGACATAGCGATACTGGCAAATACACCTGACCAAGCCGAAACACTTCTGCATAGTTTGGAACGAGCAGCAGCAAGCATAGGCCTCCATGTTAATGCACAAAGAACGGAATATATGTGCTATAACCAAACGGGGGACATCTCCACTCTAGAAGGAACCCCTCTTAAACTAGTAGACAAATTCACGTTCCTAGGAAGCAGCGTCGAATCAACCGAAAAGGACATCGAAACGAGGTTAACGAAAGCATGGACAGCTATCAATAGGCTATCGACTATATGGAAATCAGACCTAACCGATAAAATGAAACGCAGTTTCTTCCAGGCAGCGGTCACATCGATACTGCTATATGGATGCACTACATGGACGCTAACAAAACGGCTGGAGAAGAAACTAGATGGCAATTACACAAGAATGCTGCGTGCAATCCTGAACAAGTCCTGGCAGCAACACCCCACAAGACACCAACTGTACGGCCACCTGCCCCCTATCACGAAAACTATTCAAGTTAGGCGAACCAGACATGCAGGACATTGCTGGAGAAGCAGAGATGAACTCATAAGAGATGTACTCTTATGGATCCCCACACACGGCCGCGCAAAAGCAGGACGACCAGCACGAACGTACATTCAGCAGCTATGTGAGGATACAGGTTGTTGTCCTGAAGACTTGCCTAGGGCGATGAACGATAGGGAGGAGTGGCGAGAGAGGGTCAGGGATATCCGTGCTGCCAGCACGATATGATGATGATGATGATGATATTTAGGCAACTTTTGGAAAGAAGCCAGAACTTCTTTGCTTTTACATTGCTAAATGGTTTCAAGATCGGTTATTGTTTGCACGCAGTTAATTGATTTTAAGTATTACTAATGTTTGTATACAATTAATTGGTTTCAAATAATGTTGTTGTTTGTATACAATTTGGATGGTTTTAAGTATTGCTATTATTTGCACTCTGTTAAAGGAATTCAAGTATTGCTTTTGTTTGCACACAGTTAAATTGTTTCAGTATTACTATTAATATTTCAATATGTACACGTTTAAATAGTTTAACACATGCCTATGTAATATTAATTGAACAGATGACCATTTATCATTTATTTCCACAGAAGTCGTTTCAAGCATAGTAAATTATTTAAGCATATTTACCAACCCCTCCGCTCGAGCAGGATATGACACAAGGTCAATTTTTAAGCGGAGCTTAGCAGGTTTGAATTCAGAGTTTTCCTTTTCCTAGACTAGTTGCCTCACCAAGGCTGAAGAACCTAGTCTGCCCTACTATTTACCCATAGCTGGAGGGAGAATAATTGGATTTATACCTTTCCCAAGGGTATTAGAGCTAATTGAAATGCAATCAGTTTCGTCCAGGATTTGAACTCGTGCCGCCGTGTCCATATCCTGCGACGATAACCATTACACCACGGGCACCTCCTAAATTATTTAATAGTCCTATTCGACCCATTGATGGAACCTGAACAGGTACTGTCACTCCGGATCACAGTGGACCTGTGTGTAATGGTAATGAAGAGGTACTCTACATCCCCCAAAGCTCCAGGAGTTGACACTTGCCATCAGATGGTTTTGGGTCATATCCCGATAACTCGTTCGTAGGCGTGATCTATTGGCTAAGCCAGCTGGGCTTTAACCTAATAGAATTCTTCCCTATTCTTCTCCCAATTTCTTCATTTATCATTACTAGAGGAAAAGCATATTTTTTTAAAATCTAGAATTATATTGATATTTTGTTTAGAAATACTTCTTGGGAAGCAATTTTATCTATGTTTTTGATAAATACTCTAGTGACTGATTTATCTTCTTAGTTTGATACGTATTATTTTTGAATTTCTTTCTTCTCGGATAAGAATCTCAGTTATTCTTGATAAACACTTCCTAGAAAGAACATCTATAACTCCACATCTCTCTCCCTCCTCACTTTCTCTGTTTCTCTCTCTGTTTCTCTCTCTCTCTATATATATATATATATATATATAACACCGTATGAAAATAATACGGTAAAAATTGTTTAATTAGAAATTAAACTTCTATAACGAAAATACCAGAATGTAAATTTTAGTTTCAAAAAAAGAAAAAAAAATTCGGTGACTGTCAGTTGCATTATCCATATGGCGTGTCCTGAGTAACCTGATGGAGTAACCTGATGGAGCCAATCCCTCTTCTGGTTGGAACTAGTTTCAAATCAAGATTTTTGTTCTTCTGCACTGGTTACCATACCAAAGTTAAAGAGCCCAATTTACACATAACAGAAGAAGAATTATTGAATTTATATCTTTTCCAAGTCTACTAGCGCAATATTAAATGCCAACAGCTTTGCTCAGGATGGAACTCATGAAGCCCAGTCAACTTTCAAGAAATTTCTTCGGTAATTTACACACACACACACACACACACACACACACACACACACACACACACACACACACACACACACACACATATATATATATATTTATATATATATATGTGTATAACCAATGCCTATTTAATTCTTTTAGTTAAGCTATGGTCGAAATACTTCCGTTACAAAAACATTAAGAGTGAAACAGAATCTCTCCTGTTAGTAGTACAAAACAACGCCATAAGAACCAATAATATCAAAACGAGAATAGATAAAACTCAAAAAATAGCAAATGTTGGTTATGTGCTGATAGAGACGAAACCATGAATCACATAATAAGCGAATGCACCAAATGTGCACAGAAGGAATACAAGACTAGACACGACTGGGTGGGCAATTTAATCCACTAGGAGACGTGTAAGAAATTTGAATTTGAGCATACGAACAAATGGTATATGCACAACCCAGCACCTGTCCAAGAAAATGAAACACACGAACTGTTATAGGACTTTGACTTACAGACAGATCACCTAATTTCGGCCTGAAGACCGGACATTATAATAATAATAATAAAAGATAACTAGCAAAATTGTGGACTTTGCTGTCCTAGCTGACCACAGAATAAGACTGAAAAAAAGTGAGAAGAAAGAAGAGTACCTTGCTCATGCTAGGGAATTGAAAAAATTATGGATCGTGAAGGTGACAATCATACCAATCGTGATTGGAGCGTTTGGGAGAGTAACCAAAGGATTATTAAATGGACTCGGAGGTAGGAGGACGAGTGGAGACCTTCTAAAGTGCAACATTTTTGAGAACGGCCAGAATATTGAGAAGAATCCTGGAGACCTTAGGTGAATTGCTGTCTCTCAAACTCCAGTGAAAAACCATCGGCCAAAACTGATCTGAAAAATTCTCAAGGAGTAAAAAATAATAAAAGATCTAACTATGTGAAAGCACGAATAGACAAGACGCAACAAAATATCAAATGTTGATTATGTGGTGTCAGCGACGAAACGACCAATCACAAAATAATCTAATACAGTAAATTTTGCTCTAAGATTAGATGAGTCTGGTTGGGTAAGATAATCCACAGGGAATTGTGCAAGAAGATTAAGTTTGATCATGCAAACAAGTGGAGGTGCCCGTGGTGTAAGGGTTATCGTCGCAGGAATTGGACACTGCGACACGAGTTGAAATCCTGGACTGATTGCATTTCACATAGCACTAGTACCCTTGGGAAAGGTATGAATCAAATTATTCTCCCTCTAGCTATGGGTAAATAGTAGGGCAGACTAGGTTCTTCAGCCTTGGTGTGGTAACTTGTCTAGGAGAAGAAAAACTCTGAATTCAAACCTGTTAAACTTCGCCTAAAAAATTGACCTTGTGTCATATCCTGCCCGAGCGGAGGGGTTGGGTAAATATGATCATGCAAAAAAGTGGTATATACCCAACCCGTAATCCTTCCTGGAGAATGAGACACAAAATTCTGTGGGATTTTGTAATACAAAAGGATCACTAAATCTCAGCCAGATGACAAGACCTAGTGATACTCAACCAAAAAAACAAAAACAAAAACAAAACTTGCTATTCCGGCTGAGCGCAGGGGAAAACTGAAGTAAAGAGAAAAGATAAATGCCTACACTTTGCAAGAGAACGAAAAAAAAATCTATGAATCATGAAACAGACGGTGATACCAGATTTAATTAGCACGCTCGGCACATTCACCAAAAGATTAATATAGGAGCTAGAGGACATGGATATAAGAGGACGAATTGAGACCATCCAAACTAAAGCATTGTTGAGACCAGCAAGAATACTGAGACGAGTTCTGGAGACTTGAAGGGCCTTGCTGTAACTTAGACACCAGTGAAAACCATCCGCTAACGCTAGTATGAAGAAATATCAAATGAGAAAAATAATGGGAAAAATCAATTCTTTATAATACTGGTAAGCTAATAGCTGAATACCCTTGCAACTTGATAAATATAAAGTCTTCCATTCTGATCTCAATGCATGAAGTATAAGACAAATTGTCTGACATAAGTTGAATGCAAAGTATGATTATGCATGCGCACTTTCTGAAATTGAATGCATATACCATATAAGGTCATTTGCAATATAGGAACCACCCTTACACGTGGTGTATATGACTATTGATAAAGCCACTATTATATCGGAAGGATACGAAATATCTTAACACTCAACAGTGTAGGTTGATGAATTACTCTAGACACGTGTCATTTCTTGTTTGAGACTTGGAATTAATGGGACTCGGGCGCCAAAATCGACACACAAACAATAGAATAAATGATAATTGACGTGTTCTCACCACTAAACTCACAGACTCTAGGACAAGTACTTTTGTTGTTGGTACCATTAGTGAATCACTAATTTACAAATACTGATACGACTGTTGACACTCCCTCTTTTACAATCACGAATCTCGAAATTGTTCCAATTTGAAAACTTTTAGTGTAGCACCGAACGTGATGGTCCCTCAAAGCTTCATAATGAAGACGCCACTTTGTATTCTTTAGACTCTGCACTTAACAAAACATTGTCTTCTTCAAGTAGATCAAAGCGTTAATGAGAGTCATTTCAATGAATAGATACAGATATCGAACCAGACCCAGTCGTGCGCACACACAAACACACACATACACACATCATTACGCGTGCGCATACACACACATACACACACACACACACACACACACATATATATATATATATATATATATATATATATATAAATTTATGCCCGAAATTTTTCTTTTATAATGCTTATATCAAAATTCTAGTTATTCTATACACAAAATGAATGTTTTGCAAAAAAAAAAACCAAAAAAAAAAAAAAGGATTTTGAGGAAGTTAGAAAGAAAAATTAAAAATTAAGCATGTTCATATTTATTCGTACCCTTAATAATCATCAACTGTTAAACACTCATAGTCAAACTAAGTAATGTTATTAGATTATGAGTGGGTTTGGTTTGATTAATAATGATATTCATGCATTTCATCTTAACATCTGAGAAATATTTAATTTACACTTTAGCTACATAAACACAATATGGTGAAGAATATGGAGGTCTGTATCAGGTTAAGACAAAACATTGTATATGCACATAAGAATGGTTTTAACTACAAATCCATTTTGAAACGAATTTATATCCTAAAATCGACTGTTCAAAGCATCATATAGAAGTTTAAAAGTTTAACGCTGTTCAAAACTTAACAGAACGCGCAATAAAAGAAAAACTCATCTCAGTCAGCAAGACAAGTCATCCGAAAATTTGTAAAAGCCGAGAATTACAGGAAAAAGTGCTTTGGCCCGATATCAGTATGTAGGGAATAGAAATTTCGCGATCAACTCAACAAAGAAAACTTAAAAAGGAAAGATCTAAAGGATGTAGACCAAGGAAAACATCTCTTCTTTCTGCAAGACATATAAAAGCCCGATTATATCTTCCCCGAAAATATATTGATAAAGAGACGAACTTCTGATCATCAGTTTTATGATTAGATGAGAGAAAGCTTGAATTATTTGGTCACAGAGACGTTTCTTTTTTTGAGGAAAAAGGTGAAGATTTTAAACCTAAAGACACTATCCCAACAGTGAAACATGGTGGTGGGAGTGTGGGTGTTGTTTATCCAGAACTGAAAGGCTTTTGAGGGTTGAAGAAGACCAATATGTAGAAATTCTGAGACAGAATTTGGAAAAGTTAGCTGAAGCTATCGATATGGGATCCAGTATAATGTTTCAAGGTGATAATGGCCCAAAGCATACTGCTAAATATGTTAAAAATATTTGAGAGATAGTCAAATAAATTCATTTAAAAATTATATGTATTAACAGGATTTGGCATTAAATAGCCCACAATAGTTGATATGTCATAAAAAACAACCAACGAACCATTATTTTTTAATTCGTCAGTTGTATAAAGCCTTCGTTTAAGAACTTGAACTTTTAGGTACCTGCAAGAGGGGTAATCATAAAGAGATAGATCAATGAATTTGAGGTATGTCTTAATATACTTGTCGTATCTAAGAAAAATCATTCACTGCCACAATAATTTGAGAAGTAACACAATTTGAACGTTTTTAGCCGAGGAAATGTAATATGGTTCAATATTTCGTCGTACTAAACAATGGAAAACAGTGAACGAATATCTAACAATAAAAAAAATTATTATCGAGAGAAGTCCTATCATGCAGTTTAAGAGTCTTTTGATATAAGTTGAGCGTTTTTAATAGAATGTAAGTTATTGTGTAAGACTCACGAGGTTTGTTGGAGTAAGGACCCTCTCTTTTGAGGAGAAACACACACTCATGCGTGTTTCCTGCTGTTCGGAATGAATAATGAGCTTTGATTTTGCCAACCATTTTTTATGCTAATTTGGTCAAGCCACCTAAGGGTCATTAGAAATACGATTTGAAAGTCAAGCGATTTGCTCTTTGCAAATGTAATCTCTACAAGTTCAATTTTAACAACAATTAAAATTCTAGGAAATTCAGAATACAACGTAAGTTAAGATAATTATTGCCTTCAAAAAATTATTTCAGCATACAAGGAAAGTGTGAAAGGAAATAATAGCCTTTAAAACTTCGTAAATGTTCCAAGAAAATGCTATTATCCCATCCAGAAGGAAAAATGCTGCCTTTTATACTTATGGCAGACGATTCAGTTTTTAAGCACACGGAGAGAAAAACAATTACAACAAAAATTAAAAAAAAAAAAATTGAACACGGGAGAATATTTTTTTCTTTTCAAGTTAAGAAAACCATGAATACCAATTTCTTTTTTCTTCTGCAAAATAACACCAGCTTCAAGATACCTTAGTTGTCTCTGAATTTTTTCCTGATCCAACAGCCTTCAAAATATTTCCGTTTGTTCCTTCGTAAAATATTCTTAGTCTACACTACTGGTTGTCTGACTTAAGTAAAATTTTCTCTCAGCTGTCATTGGTTTACTTAAAGATTCAAAGGGCGAAACTCTCATATCTTTTTCTTATTTTTAATAATGTACCTACCCAACAAAAAAGCAACAAATAATATACACCTCCCTTCAAAAAACGAATGTTTTTTTCTTTTCTTCCTTCTATTTTTAACAATTCATAGAATTGTTAATTCGTTTAACTGTTTTTTAAAACAAATTAGGATATATATATATATATATATATATATATATATATATATATATATATATATATATCCTAATTTAATTTATATATATATATATATATATATATATATATCCTAATATAATTTATATATATATATATATATATATATATATATATATATATATTTATATATATATGAGCGCGATTCAATGAATGAAGTGAGTTTTCCAAAGGAGTTGGCAATAAAATGCACTGTTTATAGATGCTCCTTTTTTTTTAAATCGATAGTGATGGAACTTTTAATTGTCTAGACGACTGTCAGTACGAATATTTTCATTGACAGTTGGCACCAGAACTTTGTATTTACGAGTATGTCTCAATTCATCTTCCCAACTGGCCTTGTACTCAGCACAGATATCTACATTAAGGGCCTGGAAGACGTAGTTCTGACGTAGATCGTAAGGGTAGCTGCTGTAAGACGCTATGTCTGGCAATAGATCTCAGGTTATAAGCCTTATGTGGTATGCAAATAATCTCATCTAGTATTTGAACTTGGGTGATCGTGTCCTTTTCTTACCACGATAACCATTACACCTCAAGCATATTGAATCATATATAAGGTATGAATATATAGAGAATGTGTTCCATAGTCTTTTGCTCTGAGTCCATTATCTGGTTAGTGTCAAGACCACTTATGAGACATGAATGTTCAGATCACATTAGATATAGAACTGTCTTCAACACTGAACGTTTTCAAGACGTACGTTTGATTATAAATTTAATCAATTTTTAAGCAGATCGATTTGATCCATAAGTGGGTCTTTAAGAGACACAACCAATCCTGGTCAGAGTAGATCAGGAGTCAATGTCAATGAAGGGGTACTCCACACTCCCCAAATCTCCAAAACTGAAGACTCACGGTCTCATACAGCTTAGTGTTATATCCAGGACACCCCTTTCTGTAGGGGTCTTACCACTACAGCATGGGGACGGAAAATAAGAAGAGAAAGAGAAATAAGTTGGAAAGAAAAGTTAAAAAAGAAAGTCTTCATAGGTGATACTTCCGAGAAAAGAGGAAAGAAAAATCTGTATATACCCTACCTTTCTGCCTCTTGCAGGATGCAATAAAAGGCCAGGGAAATCGAAAAGTAAAAGAAACTCGTCAGGCTGGAAAAATATCAAGAATTAAAAGCCTTTATATATATATATATTTATATATATATATATATCTTTTTTCCGTTTTTTAAAAGTTAATATTTCAAAATAAATAGGTGCACTTAGATATTTATATCATTAAAGAATTGTTTATTTCGTTCTTTCATACGCGTTTGTTTCCTAGTTGTTATTTTCGTCAGAGAAATTTTAATAAATTACTTGGCTCAATACCATCAACCTACACGAGGGAGTTCGAATCTCATTCATATGGTCTTGTAACACATCTAAGAAAAAAAGTCTAGTAAATTACTAAATGTTCTCTGACGAAAGCAACACGCTTGAAACATACACGTATGTAAGAACGATATAAATACTTCTTGAAAATATAACTTTCTTTGTGGGCCTATTCAGTTTGAAATATATATCTACTTCTATATCTATCTATGTATCTATCTATCTATCTATCTATCTATCTATATATATATATATATATATAAGGTATGTTTGAATTGCAACAAGACTGGGTGTGTTCTGTGAGCTAAAGCCACAAGTAGGATATGCAGATTGTGTTATCGTCTAAAATGATATATAGGAATTATATAACTTTGTTCTAAAATGTCTGTCACACTTGCATATTTTTTTCAAATTCTTTTGTTTATATCTCTTTTTCAGTTCGTTCCGCTATGAGCATTGAGGAAGGAATAAATCCTGAGGCTTTTCATCCTGTTGGGGAAAACTCCGTTACAGGCACTTGAAATTATTCAGCAAGTGTACAGAGATAACACCATACAGCGCAGAACCTGTTTGTGAGTGGTACAAGACTTTCAATGAGATGAGGTGAAAGATAATTACAGGAACCGGAGGAATCAAAGAAAAAAGAAGTGAGGTCAACATCATTCGAGTAAGGCAGGTGTTCTGAGACGATCGTCGGTTAACTAACTGTACGAATTATTACTAGTTAGCAGGAGTTGAGGTTCATCCTAGAAGATTCCTTCCAGCTATAAATAGAGGCGTGACTAAGAAGAATTCAAGATGCATTAGACTTGAGTGTTATAACTTTCAAGGGGTAACCAAGTACTTTCTTTTGAATTTATTTATGTATTTAATAGCTTCTCCCCACGAGTAGGATGTGATTTGAGGTCAACTTCAAAGCGCAGTTAAACGGGACGGAAGTCAGAGTTTTCCTTCTCCCAGACCGGTTGTCGTACCAAGGTTAAAAATCCAATACTCATCTTTTGTTTACCTCTTAATAGAGGAAGAATAGATAGATTCATATCTACTACGAAGTTATAAGCGCTATGTTAAATACAGACAACCTCGTCAAGGGTTTGAACCTGAGTCGCTGTTTGATTTCCTTCGACTGTAAGCCATTACACCAGTTGGAATTGAAATATATTTTTTGTGACATCAGTCTTGTAACTATTCAAACTTACTTCGTATATATATGTATATATATGTATAAATATGCGACAACACTTTCAATTTATCTGATTAAAGGGCAATAATGATAGAGTTGGCACGAAGTGCCATCTTTGTCTAACGTTTTAAAAAGAAACCATTCGGTAGCAGTTGCGTTACTGGAATCGTTTTTTACTCGATTCATATAATTTGATATTTTTTTCATTAGAGCCTATGGACATTAAAGATATTGTATTGTAAACATGAATAATCTGTTGACTTTGATCTACGTTGGCCATTAACTATATTTAGTTTTCTTTCTTTCCATTATCTTCATCATTATTCATAATGGTTTTGCAGGTTTTATCATGAACTCATGGCAAGTTCTTCATTTTGGTCTAGTTCTACTAAACGGGTTTTATTTTGAATAATTAATAACTATTTTCTGTAACATTTTTTATCAAATGATGCCAGGGTCCAAAGAGATAAATTATCCAAAAATCCAGCAGCCGGAAGAAAAACGAGTTGACAGAGTTCAACATCTCTTTTAGTGGGCTCACTGTAACAAGGGAGGGTTCGTCTAGCACTTCGGACTGGATTTTGCTGAGTTTATAAGACAACGGTTACCTAAACAATGACGGAGGCTGGAGGGGCAATGTCACCGATCCGAGTTCGTTTGCTTGGGTTTCATGGCATATCAACTTTTGTAGGCTATTTAATGCCGAATCCATTTTATACAAATAAATAGTTCTATTTCAAACAATTCAGTTTAGCATTAGTAAAAAGTTTAATTGTTAAAACGTTTCTATTTCAAGCTATTCAGTTTAGTTAAACAGTTGAAATTCAAGCAATTCAGTTTATTATAAGTATAGGTTTTGTTTACGGACATTTAAATGTCAAAACAGTTCTATTTCACACAATTCAGTTTAGCGTATATAAACCTTCAGTGTCAAAAATAATTCCATTTCAAATATTTCACTTTTGCATACAAAAGAGTTCCATTTCAAGCAGTTAAGTTTAGCATAAGTACGCAGTTTAGTTCTGTTTGACAAATAGGCAGGACCGTATCAGGTGCTTTCACTCCGGGCAAGAGTGGACCGGAGAATGATGGTATTGAAGCGGTACTCCACATTCCCCAAAGCTCCAGCAATGCTGGGACCTCACAATCAGATTGTTTAGAGTCATATATAGACACTCGTTGGAGGGGTTTCTTACCTCTCTGTAGAGAGGCAGTCAGTGTATTCGACAGCCCCATCCGAGGTGGAAGTGTGGATAGGGTTGTTCTGTGAATCAAATGAAGGATGAGATGAGAGATTTTGTGATTCTCTGGGGTTTTTTTTTCGCTTTTGGTGACAGATGTGTGAGGAGACAATCATTCGAATTACCAGAGAAAAAGGAATCAATCAAAGGTACGGGAAGAGTCCTATTCCCCGAAGAAGGAAAAGCTAACCCAAACGTTGTGTCCATTATTCCTTTTTTCTTCCACGGCCACAGAAACATGACGAAGAAAATGGAGAAACTTGGCCCAAAACAAGATACGTCTTTTGTGTCCCTTCTCTTATCCAGCGATTTACCATCAGCCACAAAACAGTCATCCATGATGATTCGAAATGTATCACTAGCGTTGTTTTTTTTTCTTTCCATTCTTTAAAGCAGCCATTGCTAACTCGATTGCCCAGTCGGCTGGGGCTGTAGAATACACCGACTACTTCTTTGCAGAGGGGTAAGAACCCCCACCAACGAGTGTCCAGGATATGACACTAAACAATCTGATTGTGAGGTTACAATGATGTTCGAGCTTTGGGGAATGCGGAGCACCCCTTCATTGCCATTGCTCCTAGGTCCACTCTGGCCCAGAATGATAGCACCTGATAGGGCCCTATCTATGCGTTAAATAGAACTAACGGCATACTTATTCTAAACTGAATTGTTTCACTTAGCTGAATAGCTTGATATAGAAATGTTTTTGACAATTAAACTGTACTTGCTTTTAAACTGCGTGCTTATGCCAAACTGAATTGTTTGAAATGAAACTGTTTTTGATATTAAAACTGTACTTAAACTAAACTGAACTGTTTAATAAAGAATTATTTTAACATTTAACTATGTGTTAACAAAATCTGTATCTATACAAATCTGAATGAGCTGAATTAGAACTGTTTGAATAAACTGAATAACTAGAAATACAAAGGTTTTTGACATATAAACTGAGTACTCATACTAAGCTAATTTTTTTTAAATAGAACTACTTACATAAAAAACGGATTTGGCGTTAAACAACCAAAAAGATTTGTATGCAATAAATCCAAACAACCAACCTACCAACCAGCCATCAACCAACCAACCAACCAACCTACTACAAACTTGGTGCAATGAGAGTATTATTTTCTCATTCTGAGGTGTTTTGTCTAGTCATTTGATATGTTTACCAACAACATGTTTTAGATTACGATAAAATCCTTTATTCTACCTTCTAATTTTAAAAGAAAAATCACAGTTAATTTATCTTCAATAATTGAGTGAATAAATGATTGCATAAATGAATAAACCAGTTGATACATAAGATAGCTATATCCTTCGGAGGAAAAATATAAATCGTCCCTTTTAAAATGAACGTATTTAACGACAGCTGCACAGTCGAAATTTACATTACATAAGTTAAAATGTTAGTAAAACTATAATTTGAATTCGTGTATTTTTCAGTTTAGAAATTTAATTTCTATACACTTAGAGCTTGATTCACTTAATTTCTTGTTAATAAGTGGCTTGTGCGGGATAATAGTAAGTTTGACTAGCAGATGATTGTTAGTGACTTTGGTTATCCTGAGGTGCCCTAAACCTCGGGCCATGTATTGATACAAAACTAAAATTAGATTAAAATTAGTTAATGACATTACTTCCGGCCGATTATTGTGTTGTTAGAGACGATAACAAATCTGCATTCCCCTCGGAGAAAAAACATTTTTGCGCGTTACTTCCTTCCACTAGATCCAATATGTCCCTATGATTGCTATGCATCAAATCGTTTGACCGTCTTGAACGGACAGACTAACAAAATATTATTACTATTGATAGGATAGAGGTGAAGATTAAATACGACCAAGTATGTGATATTATCTATTTAGAATTACCGAATCAAGAACATGAGACTCATGTTATCTACAGTAACTACTGTTACTTAGTGGTCACCTATTTAAATTCTGATTTAATATAGTAACTTACCTCCAGTTATCCTGCAGTAACCGACGCATTTAGCGGATCCAGACTGTAAGTCAACATTATGCTGTTATCGAGTAACCAATCACTTTGCATCACCGTGTGTATATATATGAACATGTTAATCCCGTTCGCAACTATGCAGTATAAATATACAGTCGATTAAAACGCATTTAGATATAGATATACTGTAGGTTATACACCGTCAAATATTTGTATAGAACCAGAGAAGAAAAAAATAATCAATAGGTAGTTTGTTTTAATTGAAACAAATTTTGACTTTTTAAATGCTTGTTTACTTAGATCAGAAATTTAAAAAAAAATACGTCTTAAAAAATTATTTCAACCTTTAATTTTTGTCGATTTGCCCAAAGGTATCTTTGAAAAAATGTACTTTGCCTTAGCGTAAATTTTGAGTCTTTACATAAGTTTCTCTCAGCAGGAAAAGATTCTCGTTTTTCTTTTTTTCCTGCAATAATTCATCCTCTGGCTGTGGTACTTAATCTAAATACACACATAAAGCAAGAAAATGTTTATGTCGTAATGGAATTTAGATATATTTTTAACAAATGGATGTCTGCGTCCTGCGGGTTTTATAAATTTAATCTACGATTATATTAAACTAGATTTACTTTATCCCATTAGAAATTGAGTAAATGGGACATAAAAAAGAACTTCAAATGCCAAGAAAAATATCTATACGTAGTGTAGCTTTTCACGATCGTAGACAACGTAAGTAGATTTTATTACGAGCAAAATTCCCGTAAAAAATTCCCGTGGGTTACACACATACGGATCGGCACTCCTACTTAGTATACGAGATGAGATTTTGTGCAACCTGCCTTGGATTAAAGTGTCAGGCTTCGACATTTATTATTAAATCTCAAAACAGTAACATATAATATGAACGATTCTAGATTATTTTAAACCACCAAGAATATAAGGTATGTAGATAAAAACAATGATATATATATATATATATATATATATATATATATATATATAGAGAGAGAGAGAGAGAGAGAGAGATTGAGTGTTTTCAGAGATTCTCTGCCTCACAGGTGAACAATTCTTCTGTTAGCCTCTCATCAAAATCGTGGCGATTCGACGTATAACTTCACTGTCATAAAGACATCACTGTACAGTTTGTTTGCAAAGCTACGACAACGTTAGTAGTCGTCATTGGGTGCGATTTTAGAATATTAGTTATTTATCACGAATTCGTCAGATTTTTACAGCAAGTGCAATGGTGATTTGCTGTTCAGATTTTCAAATCTCCAGGACCAGTCTTGCCTCATATTTTTTGGTCGAATCATGCTCGAATAAGTTAATTTGGCCGAGGAAAAATATTCAGCTGCTTTAATTGGATGCCAGCCAGTTAGGCTCTGATGCTAGGTGGAAGTGTAGGACTTGATTTTGTTAAAGATGCATAGATATTACATCTTATCCTTGAAGGGTGTTACTTAGAAAGAAAAAGAGAAAATGTCACATTCTTCATTTAATTGATAGGGGAATCTATTCGAAGATGTCGATATAAAATGTTTTCCTATCTATATAAATATGCATAGGATCTCTTCATAGAGATGTTGCTAGAGATGTTAAACTTGTGAAGTCTATCAAAAGATTAAGTTTCAAAACTTTGAGTTACAAGCGCCATGTTAGACTAATATTTGAGTATTGGTATCTATCTATCTATCCTATGGAAATTAGACCTGGCCGATAAAATGAAACGCAGTTTCTTCCAGGCAGCGGTCGTAACGATACTGCTGTATGGATGCACTACTTGGACGCTTACGACTGGAGAAGAAGCTAGACGGCAATTACACAAGAATGCTGCGAGCAATAGTGAACAAGTCCTGGCGGCAACACCCCACACGGCGCCAACTATACAGCCACCTGCCTCCCATCAAGAAAAACTATACGGGTTAGACGAACCAGACATGCAGAACACTGCCGGAGAAACAGGGACGAGCTCATAACTGATGTACTCCTATGGACCCCCACATATGGCGGAGCAAAAGCCGGAGGACCAGCTCGAACATACATTCAGCAGCTATGTGAGGATACGGGATGTAGCCCTGAAGACCTGCCAGAGGCGATGAACAATAGGGAGTAGTGGCGAGAGAGTCAGGGATATCCGTGCTAGCGGCACGACATGATAATGATGATATATCTATCTATCTATCTATCAGGATATACAACGAAAAAATAAATGACTCGAGAATTTGCGTTTAAAATCATTTTCTACTAATCACATATCCATGATTGGATCTGATTAAGCATTTCCTTTATTCCTACCAGCGAAATTAATTCACTTATCCTGTCTGTATGTAAGAAATTTACTTCTGTCAGTGTGTGAGAACTAGTTTTGCATAATTTAGAACATGTTGTAATGCAATATAGTCAAGGAACTAATTTCCCGATTTATAATGATTGTACATTTCAAGTTGGTGCGAAATTTCCTTAAAGCAACAACTACAATAACCTCTTGTAATGCAAAAAAAAAAAGAAACTAGGACAAAAAGCAACGAGCAAAAACAAATCAGTTTATTTTCAAGCATATCTCTCTTTATTAACAAAGAATGTGCATAAGTTATACGTGCATATATCAGCCGAAAAGTTTCAATGATATTATAAATTCATAAACATTTACACGTATACATATTTGGGCATAACAATCTGGGAGCAAAATAAGGAGCAAAATAAGGGCATATAAGTATCACATATATATATATATATATATATATATATGAGAGGATCATAAAATAAGTTTCCAGAATTTTTTCATATGGGGCCATTTTATTGATAGTACACACATGAAACTCTAGTCCCCTTCGAAGTAATCTCCGCTGGCTGCAATGCACTCCTTGTGCCGTTCCAACAACTTCTGGAAGGCCCCATTGAAGACCCCTTGGTGAGCATGTCAATGACCTTCATCACAGCCTCATTCATCTCCTTAATTTTCTCATAACGACAGCCTCTGAGCTAAGGGGATAACCAAAAGTCACAGGGAGCAAGGTCTGCACTATAGGGAGGCTGAGAAACTGTCTTGATGCCCATCTGGGTCAAATAGTCTGTGACAAGGATGGAGTTGTGGACTGGTGCATTGTCCTGGTGGAAATGCCTCTGGCCCGATTTGAAGAGTGCTGGCCTTTTTCGACAGAATCTCTTGCTGAATTCCCTTAAAGCCTCAACATAGTAACCCTAACCCTAACCCTTTGGCCAATCAACTCTGGTGTATTGACTTCCTTACTCCTCCTACACCTCTCATCATCTCTCACAGACTCCCTGCCTTCCGAGAATCTCTTATGCCGCTCAAAAACCGATGCTCGATTCATGCAAGATGCTCCAAAAGCAGCCTGAAGCATTCCATTTGATTCTGTGGCATTTTTTTCCAAGTTTAAAGCAGAATTTTATTGCATATCGTTGTTCTAAAGTGTCCTCACGTCTAGATTGCATTTTGGAAATTGACCACCTGTTAAAATCAGGCTTTAGTAGGGTGTATTCCAGTTGCTGCTGTAGCTGTTGATTTGAACCTGAA
>CAUZXS010002417.1:0-60000 GCA_963585895.1 Sepioteuthis lessoniana | reverse complement strand
GGAACCCACAGTATTTCTATGTTGCTGAGGTATAAAGAAATGGGGTAAACTTCCACTGTTAGTTTACTATGATCTGATCCTTGTAAGTCATAGTGTTTGCTTGCCAGATCATAGTCAGAAAGCTTTGTTTAATGTATGATAAGAACTTATACTAAGTTAAAAGATGATGAGCAACTTAGGGAGGGGATAACGAGGATGATATTAATAAGAAATGTAAAGAATAAACTCTTGTGAAATAAAGTAAGAAATAACTTGAGAAAGGATTGATTTGTCAACCAATAGTTCTTCATAGCTGAAATTATGTTTAACCGTTGTGGATCTCGACGAAAGCCATTGGAGATAAAGAACAAGATAGATAAATGACGACAAAATCACAACAGTAGAAAAGAAAAAAAGTTAGATATGTAGTCATATAAAAATACCATTTATTTTATTTGTGTTTTTCACCCTCTCTCTCTCTCTCTCCACTGGTGTCAAATAAGAATTACGTGAATTAGTGTTTTCGAGTCAATGAATGAACTGTTAAATCGTGATCTACTCCGAATGGGAGAGACTTTCGCTAGCAAAGAAATTCAGTAGTTTCTTGTCCTCTGCCGATTGATAATTGGTTACAACTTTTCAAAATTACCCCAGTCTTGTGTGACAATTTCCTGACCTATTGAGAAAGTTCTCGTACTCGAGCCTTTGTCGTCAGTCACGTGAGCGGTCACTCATTTTCTTTCAGATTTGCCATGTTCCTTGATGTTGCGAATTGATAATCCAACTGACTTGTGAGAAAAAAATCAGCAAAAAGAAAAAAGTCTACAAGAAACAAACAAAACACAAAAAACAAAACAAAATAAACATAGCAAAAATAAAAACAAAAATGTTTTAACTGGAGTAAAACTAATTAATTGTATTTATTTTTTATACAAAGAATGCATTTCAAGAATAATTTATTAGGAGTAAATATATATATATATATATATATATATATATATATATATATAATGTACCTGTATATATATATATATATATATATATATATATATATGTGTGTGTGTGTGTGTGTGTGTGTGTGTGTGTGTGTGTGTGTGTGTGTGTATGCATCCTTCATGTGAAATTCGTACTGAGTAAACGGATGAATAATTCATCTGAAAACAAAACAAATGTACAAAAATCTCTTCTTATTTAGATTTAAATGACACCTTAAAGCTTTTAAAACTTTCATTTGAATATGCCATGTTATATAATGTGACACTCAGTAACTTTACACAGTTCAGGAAAAGACTTCAGTGATTATGTAGTTGTATCACGTATGATAATCAATGCCAATGTAGTTTTACTGGCGCTTTTCAGCAGAAAATAAATTAATTACTCTCTTGACTATCTACACGTTCTTAGTTATTCCCGTCGACATCAAGGAGACCGAAATGATTGCCAGAAGTGTCCATTTTCTGTTCAGTGAATGTGGATGGAATTAAAATTACTTCTATTTTTATTAACAGAAAATAGTCGCCAAAAACATTTGAGAATTTTCGGTATTAGAGCTCCACTTCAGAGAAACACGAACGCAAGCAGCTATCTATCTATCTATCTATCTATCTATCTTGTATAAGATGTTATAATGCAAGTTAATGCTTTTACAATAAAGCTGTAATTAAACAATTGATATTGATTGAATCTTCAAGATATACTTAAATTTTTACAAGCTATGCTTGTTGTTATTCCTGATAATCGTCATGAAAATTCAGAAAAAAAACATTTGCTAATGTCAGTTTTTATCACGAAAAAGAAAATGCAACATATCTTTATTTATTCATAAATAAATTCAAATTAAAATAACATACGAACTGTCATGAAAAAATAAAGAACCTAAGGGTCTATTTTTATAAAAAATTCGTCGACATCTTGCGGTCTTGACCAATCGATGGAAACTATTGATTTTTTTGTTTAATAAGTAGATTTTCGGTTAACCCAAAATTACGCAAGTGAAGCACTTTCTTTATTCACTGGACCTAGTTCTCGGAGAGATTTTCATGTTCATTAAACTGACAAATAATCTAAGGTTAAAATTTGAGGATGTCTGTATATCAAAAGAAAACATAAACAGCACAGATTCATAAAATATCAAAATGAGAGTAACAGGTGTTACGACTAATGGGAAACTCAGAGAAATACCAGTTTGTTATCATCGTTACTTAATATGAAGGAAATCAGCATTTTAATCATTTCAAACTTAGCATATAACGCTTGATTAACATATTTATAAATATACCTGAATAAACTGTTGTTATTCTTTTATGTATTACTGTAGTCTCCTTGGAATTCGAAAACATTCATCAGCTTTCCATGTATTGATCTTTTTAATGCTTCTTCTCTGTTGGTTTTATCATTACTTACGGCATTTTTTAATTTCTTGCTGAAGATCTTTGCTTAAACATCTTTTTTCATTTTTATTTCCATCGCTTTAAATGATGGACCACAAGTTTCTTTTTGGATTGGGATTTGGAAAAGCCGGAGGCTATTCCTTTAATTTGCTGCCTTTTAAAATTTTTGTTGTTGTTGCCATAATGGTCTATATTCAGCTTTTCAGAATGTGAAGGAGCTTTGTTTTATATGAATATATTTTTCAATTCACAGTTTCTTTCTTGGAATTTATTCAACTTAAGAATATATTTCCCAAGAACATAAAATACTTTCCCACGTTTATGTGGAT
Source organism: Sepioteuthis lessoniana (assembly GCA_963585895.1). Classification (NCBI taxonomy): domain Eukaryota; kingdom Metazoa; phylum Mollusca; class Cephalopoda; order Myopsida; family Loliginidae; genus Sepioteuthis; species Sepioteuthis lessoniana. The sequence continues at coordinate 57,302 of CAUZXS010002417.1, read as the reverse complement.
ACAATCATCAATTTTTAAACATATTAATTATGTCACTGTCATCAAATATAGGCTAAACCATTTATTCCCACCGTTTTTTCAGAACAATTGTTTGTTATTTCTATGACGGTCCCAACATTTAACCTGCCCATCAGGTTAATTCATAGTTTCTTTACTTTCAATATATAATTGTTTTTGAGAAATCATTTTTGGGGAACCCCTTCGTTCAACTTAAACATTTCTCTGAGTATTGCTTAGTTACATATGGTTGCTTATTTGTTTTTATGTCTTAACCCAATTTTCTAAATATTCTGCATCCTTTGTCCTATGAAGTTACTGAACACAATTTTCTTTATATATTTTTTGCTGGTCTGTTGACATTACTTTCTTATTGCTTGACTATTAAAAATATCTTTTTGTAACATTCTTCTTGTTTCTATATTACGAATATATTTGATCTCTCATACAAGCATTTTATATTAATATTTATCTCCATTTGTAAGATTTCAGTCAGACACCCATCATTCTCGTTTTTATGTTGTCAATATAGCAAATTTTTATCTCAAGTATTTCTTATATTTATCTTTTTCTGTTTGTAAGACTTCAGTGAGGTACACTACATTTTGTTCATTTAATTGATTCTTCCAAACAATAGCACACTGAGAACAATAAAGAACACTGAATTACCAAAATCTCTGCGAATATAGAGGAGAGTACTGCATTTGAGATTATATTTCTTTTACTGGTTAGTGATAATTACTATTTTGGTGAGAAGCTGTGTAATGTTTTTGAATTTATGTTTATAGTTTTTTTTCCGAATAGTGTTCCTGATAAATCCCCAGTAACCAGAGTAAATAAAAGTTAAGACATATTTTCTTGTTTTATCAAACCTACATTTTGTCTGAAAAAGTTTAAACCTTCAGTTTGGAAAACTAAATATACATAAAAAATGACGATACATTTGTGCATCATTTCTTTTCAATCTACAAAATTTATATTTTTAATTTAATTTAATTTGATTTTTTGCTCTTTTCTCTGCAATTGATGCCAGTGAGTTTTGAAGTAACGATGAAAAGGCAATTTTTTTCCCATGAAAGTAAGTAAAATAATGAAAATAAGTAAAATAATGAAAATAATAATAAAAGAATAAAAGAAAAATTGTTCTTCCTCCAAACAAGATCGACGTGTAGTCGCCAAGAGTATTGCATTTTGCTTTTCTTTTGTGTGTGTGTGTGTGTGTGTGTGTGTGTGTGTGTGTGTGTGTGTGTGTGTGTGTGTGTGTGTGAGTGAGTGTGAGCGAGAGATAGATAGATAGATAGATAGAGAGATAGAGAGAGAAAGAGAGAGGGAGAGAGAGAGAGAGAGAGATTTAAATCTCTTGCGCGACTAATCCGTGACTCTGCAGGGTATACAAAAATATAAGCTTCACCATTAGCTTTTTCATATTATGATATCTAAAGATATCGGTAAGCATATCTTTTTAAAGGTACATAAAAATTTATATACCTAGTATAAGTCAATAGAAAATGATAAATAAACAAAAGTCAGTAATAATGAAATAATTTTGTTGCAAAAGAACATCTGAATAAAGAGTTTTAATTTTTAAAAAAAATGACACTTCCTCCAAATTATCATCATCAGTGTTTAAAAATGACCATTATATTTCTATATAGTAATATCGAAGTAAAAACTGCACAGCATAGCAAAGTATTTATTATAGCAATGCATTTAAAAGATATCAGAATGGAAAAAAAACTCCTTATTCAATTTGAAATGATGATTTCATAGTCCGCTTTCGTGCTGAACCTTAATTTTCAACCATCCGATTTTTTGATATAACGGAGATAACTTTGAAACACTAATTAGAATCCTTCACTCTTTTCAAACTATAATAATCAGTATAATCGTAGACTGCTGTACCAACAAGAACATAATGTTACTCGGTAAAAATGGTATATCATATTGACATTTGTATTACAGCTAATACACTTCATATGCTCATAGAGAATAATATGATTCCTGTATAATTTGCAAATGAATAATTATTATGTGGTGTCTGCTTTACGAACTGAGCGTCAGTATTCAATCTCCTAAATCCTCGTTATAACGGATCTAACAATAAAATGCCACTTTGTATCTTTCACTTCTTACTAAATTGAATAATTGTGATAATTATTAGCCTCTGTTATAATGGAATTCAAAAGGGTTGCAGATCATCTAGAATATATTAAATAAGGTTGACAACAGATGAAGTTGTTGTGTATAGAAGCTTCTCGAAATATCTGTAAGAAATGGTTGTCGGTGAAAGTTGTTCGGAAAAGTAAAAACAGACACATGGTTGAATAAAGATTCCAACCACGTTCATTATCTGATATTATCTCCTACAAACCGGTAAAAAGGTTATCAATATACGTGAAGTGTTTTTTCTATGTCAATGGAGGAAATGGATATCATCTTCTGATCGGCGCATTCCTTCACTCAGAATGGCGGAGGCAGTTTCACTTAGTTACAAAATTATGATTTCGATTTGTCTGGTAACTGAGTGATAATTTTAAATAATCCATAAGTCTTGAGTCTGACAAACTTTTGACCTCAAAACGAGAGTTCACACTGATGAACTTTGGCTATCGGTACACCTCCCATAGCTGGATAATATGGTCACTTGTTAGGGTGAGAAGTGGTCATTATATTACAAGATCATGTTACCGGAGCTATTTTTCTGATTCGGTTCTGATTAAAGGCAACTTCTCATTTAATAGATTTTGAGATAAAATCCAAAGTGCTCTCATCATTTTTATGTATATATTAGTAAAACAAATCATTTAAAATTTGCTTTTTGGCTTAGATGAATGGGATTATATCTGTGGTTGAGATATGTAAGTCTGAGAACAAATGACTATAGTCAAAAACGTAAAATTTGGCATAAACTTTCTTTATCCCTACTGAAATGTAAACGTAAACAAGTTATATAAAAATGTCTGGTTCTGTTTATTTTCTGTAGCAATCAATGGAATAATATGGTCATTGTTACTGAGTATACTACCGAAATGAACTTACTACTCCGTGTGTCCTGGGTATAACATTAAACTGCATCTTATTGTAAAACTCCTGTTCCGAAGATCTGGAGACTGTGTAATACCTTTTCATTACAGGTGTACTCTGAATCAGAGTGGCATAATCTGATAGGGTCTAAATCATCGGTTAAATATATCAGTTTAAAAATTATTTGTATTTGATATAACTATGTGATAAAACAACCCTTGAGAAACAACTACACAAAGATATAAAGATGATTGTAGATCAAACGCAATTTTCTTATGTCTTGGTGTGAAATAACCCTACACAGTTTGGGATGGTTAAGATATTACACAGGTATTAGTATAGAAAAATCATGTGATATTTTGGTTTGATTTGATTTATTTTGTTAGTTCGGTTGGGTTTTACGACATATGCGGTAACTTCAATGAGTTTCCAGACTTCTTTTTGTGAAGGCATTTAAAATTGTCGTAGATGCTTGACAATTCAGTATGTTATTGCTATACATGTTATGAGATGACTGACTAATTTTAATGATTTTAGGTTCAAATCAACAGCTACAGCAGCAATTAGAATACACCCTACTAAACCCTGATTGTCACCGCTGGTGAATTTTTAAAATGCAATCTGGAAGTGAGAACACTTCAGAAGAACGATATGCAATAGAATTCTGTTTTAAACTTGGAAAAAATGCCACAGAAACGTATGGAATGCGTCAGACTGTTTTTGGAGCATCTTGCATAAATCGAGCATCAGTTTTTGAATGGCATATGAGATTCAAGGAAGGCAGGGCGTCAGTGAGGTATGATAAGAGGTGTGGGAGGAGTAAGGAAGTCAATACACCTGAGTTGATTCTCCAAAGGGTTAGGGTTACTTTGTTGAGGTTTTAAGGGAGTTCAGGAAGTGATTCCGCCGGAAGAGGCCAGCAGTCTTCAAATTGGGTCAATGGCATTTCCACCAGGACAATTCAGCAGTCCACAACTCCATCCTTGTCACAGATTGTTTGACCAAGATGGGCATCAAGACATTTCCTGAGCCTCCCTATCGTCCAGATCTTATTTCCTGTGACTTTTGGTTATTTGTCTGAGCTCAAGGGCTGTTGTTATGAGACGATTGATGAGATGAATGAGGCTGTGACGAAGGTCATTGACACGCTCACACAAGAGGACTTCCGTGGGGCCTTCCAGAAGGTGTTGGAACGGTACAAGAAGTGCATTGCAGCCGGAGGAGATTACTTCGAAGGGGACTAGAGTTCCATGTGTGTACTATCTATAAAAGTGCCATAAGCAAAAAAGTCAAGAAACTTATTTAATGATCCTCGTATCAACCATTGTCGGTTATTCAATGCCAAATCCTGTTTATATATATTTATCAAATATATGATTTATAAACACATTTTCTTGATAATGTTTTATTAACAAAATGAACCTGAGCTCTTTTTAGTACTCAGTTCAATGGTTTCGAGTATTTCTATCTAACACTAATAATTCTTTGTAAACACTGAAATGGTTACAAGTATTTCTATTTAATACAAATTATTCTATTTAACAGTATTCATTCATTTGCGCACAGTCAAATGGTTCGAAGTATTGCTATGTAATACTAATAATTCAATATAGGCATACAGTTAAAAAGTTTGAAGTATTCCTATTTAACAATAATAATTCTATTTACCATTACTCATTACTCATTCATTTGTTCACAGTTAAATAGTTCCAAGTATTCTTCACTAATAGTTGTATTTACACACAGCTTAAAGGTAACAGGTATTGTTATCTATCACCCATATTTCAGTAAGACTCAATGTAAGTTGTTTACACACTATGAAATATTCAAGTAGTTCCATTTCTAGCAATTCAATTTAACGTAAGTCATTCGTTGGCACGCAGTTTAAACATCAAACAGTTCTATTTTACCCCTAAATAGGATTCATTCAGGTGCTACAACTACAGGTCATTGTGGACTTGGGAGCAATTCTATATTCCTTAAAGCTCCGGGATAGGAGCCTCAGCCTTAGATAGTTTAGAGTCATATCTTGGACACTCAAAGGGAGGGTCTTATTCATATGTGGAGATGCTGTAATTGTATTCTACAGCACAAGCCGACTGGGCTCTCGTGGTGTAAGTGTTAAGGAGCCTGGTTAGTTCTGATATTGATTTCAATTTGCAGTGGGTGTCTCTCACTTCTGGTTTTGTGTTATGCTTAGAATATAACTTTTCTTTTGCTGATACTTCTGAAAAATTCTGCCAGGGACATATTATTTTATAGAAAAGTAAATATGATTATACACAAATGCTATTTCATTGTGATCAAATTAAATAAAGGCGATAGATTGAATTTAAAATAACTTCGGCGACTCTATTGTGCAAAATACCCTTTTTATAGTTAACTTTATTCATTCAATGAATGGATGAATTTATATAAAAATTCAGAGATACAAAATCCTACCATGAAACGGACTAAAAATTCAACTCATCCACGTCGTTATATAACTGGGTAAGATTAATATTTAGGATGTATTTAATATCTTTCACAAATGCATAGAGTTCTTTTAAGAGAACAAGAATTTAGGATTCTTTCGGGGGAATTTTAAAGACGTTCTTTTGAGACGCAAAGAATTCTTCGGTTGAAATGGTCGTTGTTGTGAGATAAAAGACGGCCAGTTTTTCTAATTATCCGTCCGAAGATACAATTATTTCATTATGATAGAAGCTACTTTAAATAGCTTTCCACAATATAATCTGTCAGGAATTTCGGCTTATTATTATTTACTTAACCAAAATGAATGTATTTCTGCATGAGAAAAGTGTGAACGAAAGTTATTCTTAGCACACATTATTTTTAAGGTCAACCAAGAAAGCAATATCTAACCTTCGGAAAAGAATTCAGAATTAAATAAGTCAGGAAAACCATTAAATTACCTAAATGCTTCTTTTCTCAAGAACATGATTGAAATTTTAAATTGATTGAGTGACAAAAATTGTCTTTTTCCCAAAAGAATATTTCGAGTATTATCTTTTTTATTTTCATTTTTTTTTTTTTTGGAAAAGTCATTATATGTGGGGTTGATTTTAATCATCACCGCTATCGTGAATGAAATTTCATAGTTTTTAAATTTTTTGAAATTTTATTTGGTGTGTGTGTGTGTGTGTGTGTGTGTGTGTAATTGCGCGCATGTGTTTGTGGACGAGTGTAGATGTGTGTGTATGCATGCATGTGTGTGTGTGCGTGTGTGTTTGTGTGTTCGTCTGAGCGTGTGCTTTTGAATAATGTACCATCGTTGTTAACAGTTGAAGAAGCTTATAATATCTTTTATATAATTAAGTAAAGAAACCTAGGAGGATAAGATGAAATAGCACTTTCGATGTGTTCGTAAGATTATTTGTAAAATTGATTGTATGTTTAATATAATGTTACACCATGGGATATATCTAACTTCTTTTTAAAAATCTTTATCTATTCTATTTATTTTTGTACCATAATATTTTTGCTTTGTTTGTTGATTTTTTTCTGATTCCATAACAAGTCAGGTCTTTTGATTAATTTTAACAATAAAACTAGATTAGATTATTTGTGGTACAAGGCTAGAAGTATGGAGCCACTTTTAAGAATTAGAAATACGAGTAGTCATTTATTAAGCTTTGCTTAAGTACACGAGTACATAAAACCCTGAGGATACGCTGCCCAGTGAGAATCAGACTCCTGAATAGTTATTTATTAATCTTTACACGAGTTCATACGGCCCATATGATGGTACACTCAGTGAGAAACACATTAACAATGGCCTACTTGCTATTCTCGTTAATCATTACATATGTTACGTTGCAGGGTCTCAGAATAAGTTGACATAGACAAAGACAAAATGAATATATGAGGATGAATTCATAGCCAAAAGAAAAAAAACCTTTGAAATATGCTAAAAAATATCATTCACTTTTATACCAAACTCCCTCGAGACCGTTAAAAAGAAGGGAAAAAACAAACTAGGAACGTGAAGTGATATTCGTGAGTCTATGAAATAATTAAATCGTATCTCACTCTCCAAAGTGTGGATCAGAGTAACTTGCCTATGACAGAGTTAGTTACGAGATACCTTGAATAAATTTGTAGACTTTTTTTGTACAGACATTTTAAATTGTCGTCGACGCTTGAAAATTCAGTATGTTATTGCTAAACATCTCATGACTGAACAACTTTTATGATTTCAGGTTCAAATAAACAGCTACAGCAGCAATTGGAATACACCCTACTAAAGTCTGATTGTCATAGCTGGTGAATTAAAAAAATGCAATCTGGACCTGAGGACACTTTAGAACAACGATATGCAATAAAATTCTGTTTTAAACTTGAAAAAAAAAATGCCACAGAAATGTATGGAATGCTTCAGACTGCTTTTGCAGCATCTTGCATGAATCGAGCATCAGTTTTTGAGTGGCGTTAGAGATTCTAGGAAGGCAGGGAGTCTGTGAGGGATGGTGAGAGGTGTGGGAGTAGTAAGGAAGTTAGAACAGCAGAGTTGATTGGCCAAATAAAAAATTTCATGGATAAGGACCGTCGTGTTTCTATAGAGACAGTAAGAGCACAGTTTGACGTCAGTGTGGGAACTGTACACACAATCATTCGCGAGGAACTGAAGAGGCGGAAGATTTACGCGATGTTTGTCCTAAGGGTGCTCTGAGAAGATCAGAAAGAAAGACCTTGTCATGACAGAAGTGAGATGGTCGAGCTGATCAATTCAGATCCCGCAGTTCTTGATGCTCTGGTGACCTGCGATGAAAGCTGTATCTACTGCTATGACCCAGAGACCAAGAGACATAGTTCCCAGTAGAAGCATGCTGGCTCTCCCAGACTCAAGATGGCCAGACAGAGCAAATCCAGCCACAAAATTTGATGATCCCTTTTTTGACAGTACTGGCTTGACCGACATGCACTGGGTTCCTATTGGACAGACAGTCAACAAGGAATACTACGTTAAAGTTTTAAGAAAGTTCAGTAAGAGATTCCTAGGGAAGAGGCCTGCACTTTTCAAACCAGGTCAGAGGCATTTCCACCAGGACAGTGCACCAGTCCACAACTCCATCCTTGTCACAGACTATTTGACCAAGATTGGCATCAAGACACTCCCTCACTCACCCTATAGTCCAGACCTTGCTCCCTGTGATTTTGGTTATTCCCCAAGCTCAAGGAAAAACTTAGAGGCTGTCGTTATGAGATAATTGAAGAGATGGATGAGGCTGTGACAAATGTCATTGACACGCTCACACAAGAAGACTTCCATGGAACCTTCCAGAAGTTGTTAGAACGGTAAAAAAAGTTAGAACGGTAAAAAAAAAGAGATTACTTCGAAGGGGACGAGAGTTCCATGTGGGTACTATCAATAAAAGTGCCCATACGAAAGAAGTATGGAAGCTTATTGAAGGCACCTCGTAGTTGTCAAATGCTGGTTTTCAAATCACAGGCATTTTTCAAATATCTTTCGTTTAACTGTATCTCCGATCTATCGCGAGAGTTACTGTTACTGACTCCTCATTGTTGGTCACACAACCTAGCACCAGGTTCACTGGTTGTTGAAAGCGGCAACAAATAGTAAGAACCAAGTTTGCAAGTGGTACGAGGTAGACACTACATGACATCCGACTTGGAACGCTCCTTTAGTCAAAGTTTGATTGAACACACGGCCAGAAATTTATGGCAACTATTACGAATCGAATGGTAAATTATTTCTTTGCTTGTTTAGTTCGAAAACCATTGCAAAATTCGAAGCCTCCTTCCCGTATTAGAATTAATTATTTTTGAACTAATACAAATTATTTAAGAGGATACTGAATTGATGAAGACATTTAATGTAAACATTAATTTCTACTGCGTTACGAAGAAGATGTTTCATTTTATGTCTAAAAGCTCATTGATATTAAGTCATTTCTTCTAAGAATATCTCGTTTGGTTTGTTTAATTGTATATCGACCTTTCTTGGTTATTTAATGACAAAGCACTCAATATAGAATAGTTGCGGTACTATTTAATCCAGAGCTGAAAAAAATAATGCAATTCAAACCTTTAACAAAATTATTAGTCAGAGATTGAAGGTGATCCTGGGACTGGAGTTTGAACTCAGTTACATTGATATTCTCAGTCCAGCACCTTAGCCACTACTCAACGTGGTTTCTACCCTTGGGAAGATCTGTACTATGCATGAACGATATTCTTCAGCAACTATATCATTTTTAATATGACCTTACTAGTGAAATGGTTATCATCGTAGGGAATGGGCTCAGTGAGTCGGGTTTAAATCCTAAACGAGATTGTTTGGATTTCATTTCATTCTATTCCCCTTTAGAAAAAAAAACCTCAATGTATCATTTCAACTCTTCGTTAATAGTAAAGCAAACAGGAGTCTTTAAATTTGATACAAAACACTTGGAGAAGGAATAATCTGGATTCAAATTAACCTTGTGTCTCATCCTGCTGTGGTGATGCGTTTGGGCAAAAATATGAATCATCTTACAATAAGTAATTATCGCTTCTTGGTTGAAATGTGTATAAAAAGATCCAGAAAAGAAAAAAACAAGGAAAATCCTCACGCACTAACAGCAAAATATTCAATTTTATATTTTTCAAAGAACAAACATATTAAAGACATCAGCTTATGATTAGAATTAAGAAATTGTTTAATTGTTATTACATGCCTTTGTCCGTCATGTTACGGGGAGTAAGATGAGCTGCCTTAACTATTATAGGGTTAGTCCCATCCACCAGGAAAAGCTCTGCCTTGGGCATGAAACTAAAATAAGTCTGGTAGTGAGATTCAAGTTTTGTATCGCTGGAAAATGTGGAGCAGCGTTTTACTGCCATTACCCACAGCTACTCTCTTACCCGAAAATTTGACCTATGGGTCAAGAGCATCTGTGTGAAAACTATTTGTATTTGAACATGTGGAAAAATATCTCAAGAAACATCTTAAATGAAAATGTGTATATTAGCGTACACTGAATCTCTTAGTTACTTTATAAACTATACTTGATGGCATACCGTTAAAAAAATACATCAATTATACAAAAACAACATCAAACAACAAAAATATGATTGTTAGTTTCCATTTATTCAAACAAACCAAAGCTTACTGATCAATTTCAAAGTGTTATGTAGGCTTCTGCTTTACCAAAAGCTCTCGTAGCTTAATTGGTAAAGAAGTTGGTATGGATAACCAGGTTTTCTAGAGGCAATACTCTATGTAAATCCAGTTTTATTCTAGAGCTAATCTTCTAATATTATCTCCAATATACGCTGTTAATCACTGTCTTTGAAACAACAATTCAAGAGAGTTGTAACGCGAAGCAATGAAAAATAAATCGACCTCAGAAAGTGCTGTAAAGTTACTTCATGAAAAAACATATAAAATGAAATAGTATCTAATAAATATAATTTTCTGCTCTGTTGTATCATAAGTATTCTTGTTCATGGGTTTTTAGTTTCACCCTGCAATGGTTTATATAGAAGAGTTTATATGTCAGTGAATAATCTATTAATAGTTTCATAATTGTAATTCAAAAAGAATTCTTCAGACAATTAAACTTTTCATTTTTGCTATTTAAAGTGTATCATTCCTCACCGCCGTGAATATTACACTGGAATAAACCTAGAGAATTAACCAGTCAAAACATCATGAATATAACAAAAAAATGTCTTTAATTATCTGAAGTATTCTTTGATCTAAGATTAAGTTAATATTCGTGTATGGTCAGGCTGTTTTAACTTACGTCTATGATAATGACAAGCATTTCTAAAATAGAAACACATATTTACGTGAAGCTGTAAGGGATCAAGGATTGCATTGATTTTTATTGAAAGGCGGGAACATGGTTGATTTATCCAGAAACAAAAAAAATTCAAGTAAAAAATACATCCGTTGCGGTCACTGATAAAAATGACGAGATGATGAAGAAATCGACCAAACTCTGGTTGGTTTGGTTTTATGCCATATCAACCATTGTAGTTTATTATAGCTAGATCCATTTTTATTTTAATAAATAGTTATTTTTCCAGCAATTCAGTTTAGCATAAGTATTCCGTTTTAATGTCAAAAGCAGTTCTATTTCAAGCAATCCAGTTTAGCTTAAGTACGCCGTTTAGTTCTCTTTGACCCATACATAGGACCTGATCAGATGCTACTATCCCGGGCCACAGTTGACTTGGGAGTGATGGCAATGAAAGGGTACTCCACATTCCGAAAAGCTCGAGTATTACAGGAACCTCACCATCAGATTGTTTAGTGTCATATCCAGGACACTTGTTGGGGGTGGATGTTACCCCTCTCCATAAAAGCAGTCTTTGTATTCCACAACCTCAGCTGACTAGGCAAACTTAACTCTGGGAAAAATGACAAAAGTTACATTCCAAGAACATGTTTTAATGATATATATATATATATATATATATATATATATATATATATATCTGTGTGTGTGTGTGTGTGTGTGTGTGCGTGTGTGAGTTTCATAGTCTTTATTTATTCCTTGCTACTGCTTGAAATTTTCACTTTTATAGCTCAGAAAATTGTAGGATTGAATTTCATAGAGTTATATCGAAAAGCAAGACGTCAGACGAATCCTCATTATCATCAGTCTCGTGACGACAGGTTAAGTGATAAAAACACTACTAGTTAACGACAGACATGTTCATTCGTGGATGCTATTATCTCACCACTTCTGTCTGCGTCGTGGCCTTCCTACCAGCACTATGACTTGCAGGGTGGTCTTTACCAAGCCAGGTGATCTTGTCACATATCGATGGCTAATCCTTTTGTTCTATTAATCACAAAGCTAAGCAGGCAGTCCTGTGACCTACAGGCTAGAGCTATTGCTTTTCTGGCTTACAAATTAGTACGGTACTCTGGTAATAAGATGTTAAAGATCTTTTGGTTGCATCTGAAGGGCTTCAATACATAACTGGAAGTCAGCAGTTGAGGTCCAGGATTTATTAATACATAGAAAGATTAAGATGACAAGTGTGTGCATGGGATCGATTGCTGATGTAAGGGAAATATTTTGTCTTGTTATATGCATTTCAATGCAGCTGTGGCCCGAAATTCTGGTTTTAATCCTTTATTTGAGATGGTTGCTCTAAAGTATTTACAGCATTTGACGGTTTGAAATTTTTTGCCTTCCACCTTGATATCTTTTTGAAACTCCTTCGGTGTTGTTGCTTTTCCTTTTTGTCTTCCCTGATCTGATCCCCATGCGACAGAAAGAAAAATAGTCAATCTCATTAAAGAATTGATGTTTTCAAACAATTGTTCTTTATAAACATTATTGATTCACTAATCAAAATTAACATGCCTTTTTTGCCTAATGATTAAAATATATTCTATTTCTTTCCGCACTTGATAAGATTATTTGCAAAATTCCATATTTTTATAAAAGCTACCAAGAGTGATGGATGATGTGGACAAATGGTGAGAGGCAGAGAGAGAGAGAGAGAGAGAGAGAGAGAGAGAGAGAAATAATTGTGATGTTTGTTTGATATGATGATTATTTCTAAATCTTGAGCTTTCACATCTCGAGTTTGCATTCAATGACTTTCCCAGAGAGATCAAATGGTGACAAGACGCCTTCATACGTAAGTACTCCTCAAAATTTTCTAAATGATTCTCTGATTGCTGACATTTAAATATTTTCTTGTCTTCGTGAGATAACTGGCCATGTTACCTCTTTGAAAGTTCTGACTCTTTCAAAGGGGTCAATGATGATGAGTAAAACTGTCCCTGTCTTATTCTACAAAAATGTTCCGTTTTTAAAGTGGAGAAATTATTTAAGATATTCCAGCTTCCTTCTCTTCAATTTCACTTCGTATGCTTTTAGCCTAAACGGCAACCAAAAACTGATTTTTTTCTTCGGGAATGATCTAAGTTTCTAATAACCTGATTTATGTTTATTTTGTTGTTCTTATTATTATTTTTATCATTGTTTTTTTTTTTTTAACTTTACCTACAAATTATGGTAATTTTCCTCTGAAATTTCGGTGCCAGTATTTTTCCTATGCATTCCAGCCTATTTCAGTAATGCTGTGGTTTGGATGGTTTCAATTTTTCCTCTAATTTCCAGTTCTTCCAACATATTTTATTGGAACTCTAAATATGATCAGTGTCACATCACCCTCATTTTCCAGAGCAATATAACCTTGAAGTCAAGATCGAAATAAGTGTCTATCTCTTCGTTTTCTTTTATTCTCACGCTGTGTTCCGCTGGAACATCAGAATCCTCAAGAGGGAAAATTCTTCTTGCAAATTGAAAGTAAGTTTGATCTTAGAGATAATGTAATATAATGGCCGAGGGATTTCGTTTTATGCCTTGGGGTTTAGTTAGGCTGAGAACCTATCGGCTCAGTGCATGGTTTACTTAGGCGCAACATTAACACAGGTGTTCACGCGTACGAGCGGGGGCGGAGCGGACATGTCACTCAGATATGTCACAATAGCCCGAGATGGGAAACGGGGCTAGCAAGTGCGAATGACGTTACGCACCGGAAGCCCGCAGAGGATTTGGGGAATTTGAAGAAAGTTAGGAGAGTTGAGACCACACACCGGACGAGAAGGGTTGACTTTCGCTTGCTCGCGGAGGCCTTGGGCAGGTGTCGCACGAGATGGGGGGCAGAAGAAAAACCCAGAATAGAAAGATTGTGCCTTTCTCTCCTTATGTCGAAAAACCTTTAAACTCAAAGATAATAAAAAAGTTTCGTACCTGAACTGAGAAGTCGGATGTGTTTTCCGTGTTTCGAGATTCCTATGTTCTATGTTATATATATATATATATATATATGAACATTATTTGTCCATTTCGCATACCCATATCTGGCTATGGTACAATAAAGGTGGTCCGTTTTTTATCATAATATTCCAGAGAATTTTACGCGTCCCAGTTTCTGGGACCTATTCTGGTTTGTGCATATGCAATTTGGCAGTATGGTTAAATTTTCATCTCTTGCACAATTCTCTCTGGATCAGCTCTCCTACCAAGTCGTTCCGAGATTTTTTTTATTTCTTTTATACCGATTATCATATTATTATTATTATTACTATTGGTCACAGCAGAGGTTTAGTGTTTATCATGGACTTTATAATGTGGTAAGAAGTCTTTTTAAAACTTCAGTATATTTTTTATTCAGCGAGTCACCGTGACGTTGTCACTAACGTACTTATACATCCCACAGTAATGGACCAAATGCTGTTATTCCAAATATTTTGCTTTGACATTGAATAACCCAGGAATGTTGATATGTTACAAAACAAAGAAACATACCAAACCACTTTTTTCGGTATTTTTTCAGAAACCATCACAGCCAGGTTATGAAAACATACATTTTTCATTGGATATTTAGTTAATGAAGTCTGGCTTTTGCTTATTGTGGAAAGCTTCCAAATGTACCAATTATTACTGGAACTGCTTTTGTCAAAATTTTCCACAATTTTCTCAGTTAGTAAGTAAGGTTTTGACATTCTTTTGTTTTTAAAGATTATTTACGTTTGTTAACTTTCTTTCGTCCTCTTCCTCAAGTCTTCTAGCACACTTACATCAAGTGTCTGGATGTTTCTTATTCCAAAGTTTCCTTTCCAAATATCAGATCTAGTCATGATGTTTGAATGGTTGTTCGGTCTGGATCTCAAATTTCCTGCGTATTATTCACATTTCATTTAAAAGAACAGACAATGCTGTTCAGATTTGACTTAAATTTTAATTGCTTTTAGAATTTATTAGAATAGAATTATTTGTTGTAAAGATATTGTTCTCGGAACACCTTCCTTTACATTTTCATTACTAGTAATAATGTCAGTAATTGTCACTGTAAACGGCGTAATGAATTCTGTTTTGATACGTCGGGTTATAACTAAACGTAAATTGGAGAATTGAGCAAATAAAGAAAAGCGGAAGGAAACGACCAAACAGAAAACCGAATAGAACTGAATTAAAAGGTGCGCTGTAAGATGTCTTTAGATAAAAGCGTTTCGAAAAAGCAATCAAAGTTCTATATATACCACTTAGGTTATTGGGTTGTGAATGCAATTTAAATATAAATCGAACGAATCTGATAAAAGGCTGGCCAAATATGAAGATCAGTCAGTTGAATTAAATTTGTATTAAAATTAGGTGTTGGTCGGCGTTATTCGTTGAAAAGATGAATGTGAATAACGGGTCTTGAACGACATTTCAGCCACTTTGTTGATATTACAGCAGGTAAAGATAGAACAATTTATAAAACAATCAAACACAATCACCTACACATTCAGAGAGCACGCACATTCGTGGATATGTTGTCATTGTAATTAAAACTTATATAACCACATATGATAATATTTTTGTTTAGAGGATCCAACAGAATGTTAAGAAATAGAATTTCCTATATATATAGTCAGACTGTTTCGTTGTATCACAACTCTTCAGTATATCTAGAGACATACGACGATTGAAGTTGGGATCGAAAGCGGCCTTACATTCCGTTAAACTTAGTTTCATACAACTCAGCCAACAAGCGAACGACGTTAGCTTAGGAATAATTAGGCCATAAGACGTAGCTTTCGTTTGTTTACATTTATACCTTACTGGATACCAGAGGGCTCAATTCGTTCGAAGAACTATATATATATATATATATATATGGACTTGTGTATATGTTTATGTTGATGAATGAGCATAGTTTCTTTAAAAATAAAAAATAATACTATCATCTTTAAAGATATTATTTTAACTTCTATATTAGGTTGAAAATCGTTGTCTAGTACCGACAGGAAAATCAGTTCAAATAATTTTCAAGAAGATTATGTATGAACAACTTAAATGTTCCGACAACATGAAGAATTTTAAAAATGTTACAGTCAACATTTTGAGAATTTGTATTTAAACTATATTAAATTATAAGCAGTGTAATCAACAGAAGTTTACAAGTTTCAGTCAGCTTATTCAGTTTATATTTTTTTCAAAGCGTTCACACTATATGCTTTTGCGTACAGAACTGTGCCTGTTTAGAAACATGCATATGCTCGGCTCAGAATCAGTTTGGTTTTGTTGGGTTTTATGGCATATCAACCATCATAAGTTATTTAACGTCAAATCCACTTTACACACACACACACACACACACACACACACACACACACACACACACACACACACACACATACATATATATATATATATATATTAAATATACACACAGGATTATTAAACACATCTTTTTAGATAGTATTTTTAATGAGCCTGAGCTTTTTTGTGCACACGATTAAGTTGTTTCAAGTATTGCTACATAACGATCAGAGTTTAACATGCCATTTGATTGCATGGTATTTAGGTCTAATTGACACAGATAGGATCATATCAGGTCCTACCACTCCGGGTCAGAGTGGACCAGGGATCAATAGCAATGAAGGGGTACTCCTCAATCCCCAAATATCCAAGGCTCGAGCTTCACCATGAGATTTTTTTAATGTGATAAACAGGACACCCGTTCGTTTGGAGGTCTTATCCCTCAGCAGCGGTACATTCGGTGTATTCTACAGCCCCTGCAGACTGGCAGTCGGAATAATTTTGATTGATTTTAACCTATCAAACATAAATTTATGCCAAAAAGGTTACGGAATGACGTTTCTATTTACGTCCTATTTTGTATTTTTCATTTTGTCAATGATAAGTATTTTTTGCTCACGGACTTATAAAATACGGATAATTTTAAAACAGATCATCAAAATATATAATAAAAGATAATAAAAAGGTATATATCCCCAGATTTCAAAAAATGGAGCCCTTTCATTCGACACAATTTGTGCCATATCCTGCATACGTGTTTTTTTTAGGTGGTAGGGGCTCTAACTCTGTTGGGGATACAATCAGAACATTCTAAATCCCGCCTGAGTGCACGGTGGAAACAGGTTTCTCCACAACTGATGCAATCATGCTTTTGAGAACATCCCCCAGTATCTCGGAAGAAAATTGATGTATATATTTTCCCAAACATTTTGAACAATCAGGATGCGACACAAGGTCAGTTTTTATGAGGAATTTGATTGGCTGACATACTTAGATTAAAGGCCACACTCTGACCTACTATTTAACATAGCTAGAGGAGTTAGGATAGTTGAATACGTAGTTTTCCAAAGGTTATTAGTTCTATGTGAAATACAGTTTCATTCTGGATTTGAAATCGAGTTGCTTTGTCTATTTCTGATAACCGTTACACCACGAAAATAGTTTTCTATTTCTATCTAGAGAAAACAGATTTCACGAACATGCTTATTACCGTGTGTAGATTAATCATAGCTGATCGTTAGAGTGGACAAGAGAGAGAGAGAGAGAGAGAGAGAGAGAGAGAGAGAGAGAGAGAGAGAGACTCTTCTACGTACAGACTATTTCAGTGTTTATTCTCTTTTGTTGAGAGTTTTTGAGTTAAGGTCATTTGTTGCAACACTTGAAAGTCTTTTCTTCTCGGTAGACTTTGTTTCGTCTCTTATATTTCCCCCACTTTACAAATTCAAGTTTCCTTCAGTTCTCCTTTTCCTGAAGTGCGTCCGTCAACTGATTCCCTCTTGGAACTAACCGACTCCTTCAACAGTACCCAAGATCTGATGTCGAGTATATGTTCCGGTTATCGATCGTTTCGATCCAAATGTATGAGTTTTTTTTTTACTTTATGTTTAAACATAGTTTTTTAAAAATAGAAAAAACTTAAACATTACACACTCTCCGACACAAACGGCTGACATATCAAGCAAATAAAAATGACCAATATGAACACACATTAATCAGAGAACCACCTATGAGCAATGAATAGATATATACGGAATGACCATGCCATAAACTAATACTATGAATAGGCTCTGTAAAGAGATATAAAACAGAAAGCCAAATAATAAGCGAATGCCACGAGAAGACAAAGGCAGGCATACTTGTGCTTGGGAAGATAATCAAGTAGAATTTCGGAAGCTACAAAAATCTATCCATTCTGACATTTTGTACATAAACGTGCCAGAATCGCCCCCTCCCCTAAGAATAGACACCAGAAATTCTCTGCGATTTAGAGATGAAACGTATCATATAATCCGGGCCAGAAAATTGCATCTAGTCACATTTAGTTTGTGTCCAGAAATATAAAAAAACGAAAAACTAACAAGCAAACAAACTAGTTAACTTGAGAAATTAGTCGGTCCAGCAGATCACGGAATATAAGTCATGGAAAGTGAAATACTGGATACATCTATGGACAGTAATAGTGAATCGAAAAGTTTATTAGCATGGAGGTAACGGTGATACCAATCACATTAGGAGCCCTTGGAACAGTAATTAAAAAAAAACATGGGGAATTAAACCTCGAAGAAGAATTGCAACAGTCTAAACCAAGTACAATATATGGGCTTTGGTTTTGTTTCGTTCAATGGCACATCAACCATTATAAGTTATTTAATCCCGTTGATAGACATTGATTTAATATATATGATTTGTAAACACATTTTAAACCAATCTGGCCTCTTTTTTGGAAATAGTTAGATTTTTTCACGTTTTGCTTTATAACTGTTACACTTTAACATCAGTGATTTGTTTGCACACAGTTCTATTCAACCCATAGATAGGATACCATCAGGTGCTACGACTCCGGGCCAGAGTGGACCCGGGGGCAATAGTAATGAAGGGGTAATTCAAATTCTTCAAATCTCCAAAACTGTAGGCTCGACATTAGATTGTTTAATGTCATATCCAAGAAACTTGTTGCGGGAGGAGGAGACCAAAAATATACTAGACTCGTTGAAAAAGTTCTTAGCTTAGGAGAATGGCTTAACATTTTTGTAGTGGCAATTCAGTGCCACTTCTTAAAAAAACTAGAAATAACTAAATCAAACATTTCTAGCTTTATAAGAAGTGTTGGTCTATTGCTACAATATAGATGTTCAACTGTGCGCTTCTCTTCGGATGAAGCTTACAACCTTTTTGAACAGCCATCATATAAACATACCAGATACGGGAATAAGTATATCCTAAACCAATCAAGCAGAGTGGCATCTGTACATTGAGTGGCCTTTATGTCATCAGTAATATCAGCCATTTGAGATTCAAACACATCATCAAATGCAATCGCGGAGAGAAGTCTATTTATCGTAAACAAACCAGGGAAAACTTAAGAGATCTTAAGAGTTTTCTTTACTAGCAGCCAAAGTGTAAAATTCATGAAAGTAGAAAGTTGCACAAATATTTACCTCGATAGAGAACTGAAATGAATATGGAAATTGTTCTACTCGTTGATAGAGTGCTTGGAACGGTCACAAAGATGTTAGCAAAATGGTTAGAAGAACTTAATATTCGAGGAAAAATTGCCAGGGTAGCATTCCATAGAAGTAACTAAAAAGAATGATATGTATTGAAAACACTTGTATCAAGCCAATGCCACACTTTCACCTGGACTGAAAACTCAATGACTGCAGATATAATAATAATAATAATAATTATAATAACAATACCAGAATTCATGATAATTATTAAACAAAGAGAACTTTTTTTTATCATTAAGGGTTTTCGGGCTATTGTCTTTATCTTTATTGTTATTTCCACACTCATCTACCGTCAGGATTGAACCTGCAACCTCCAGATGATTGTCTCCCTAGGGAACGAACACCTATGACCCTTACGCTATGTGTCCTTACTGCTGGTTAATAACAATACAGGAATACTTAACACTTGTACCCGGTTACGGCAAACAGAATCAGAACAGGTGACCCCTGTGGATTCAATAAAAGACGTAGTTCGAAGTTCCGTGAAGGTTCCCGAGTTCGACAAACACCTGAAGAAGGCTGGAGGACATATCAGCCGAAACGTTGTGGAAATAACAATAAAGATGAAGAAAATAGTCTGAAAAGCCTTAATGATAAAAATCATCAAGCTTCGTCTCAGAAATTTAGTCGACTAAAAGAGAACTTGCTGTACAGTGGACTTGGCCGTCCCGATGGACAATTCAGAGAAAATCAAAGAAAACGAAAAGAGACAAGTACTTGAACTTTGCTTGAGAACAAAAATAGCTGTGGAACATGAAAGTAATGGTGATACCAATTATAATTGGTTCCTTTGAAACAGTCCTAAGGGGCTTAGAAAGGAGACTGGAAGAGCTGGTAATCAGAGGATGAATCGAGACCATTGTTAAGATCGGCCAGAATACAAAGAAATGTCCTGGAAGCCTTCGGAGAAATCACAGACTGCAGTGAAAGACCATCAGCAAACTCTAGTGTGAAAAACTTAAAATAAATCAAATAATACTATGACTAAACCCACAAGAAGTAGAAACAATAGCATGACTAGTATGCAAGCAAATTACTTCTAACTCATTTAAAAATAAAGTTATCAGCAAACTAAGCAAGGAAATGATTGATGTTAAATTTTCATTTTTATGTAGCAATATTTGACACTATTTAACTCTGTGCAAAAAATGAGATCAAGCTCGTTTTATAATGTTATCACGAAAATGTTTTTACGAATAATATATAATCAATAAATATGTATAAACTAGAATTGGTATTGAATAATCTACAAAGGTTGGTATGCCATAAAACCCAACCAACAAACTAACACACTCATACACACATATTTATTATGTGAACTTTTGTTAATATATTGTTAATATGAACAAGGCATATTCAAGGGTGTGCGATGAACGTTACGAATTTGCTCATGGGAACACGAATGATTTAAATGTTTGCCATTAATTAATTTGTTATAATCACCAGAAATCGACATCGATGAACCTTTTTTCAATCCTGAAACTAGTTAGCACACCAATTTTTGACAGGAACAGACATTAAAATTACGCATTTTGGTGCGTTCACCAAACCTAGTGTTGAGAAACTTAAAGTTGCTGATGATTACAGCAGCCGTTGTCGTAGATCAATCAACCTGTAACGTACATTATGCTTATAAATTTCCAAAGGTCCTCAAAACAATTGTTTGCTATATAAGACAACCTTTTAAAAGAGAGATGAGTTGAACTGCGGGTAAGAAATGATGAGAAACACTTGTCATGTACAAAATGCCAAAAGGTGAAGAAATCACTGACTCTTTTACTATAAGAAAGCAATTCTGTTCCTTCAGCTTTTGCAGCCTTTGCCCTTTACCGATTTCCCATTCAGTCAGAACCAGCCGTTATAGAAAAAATATCAAAGATAATCACCGAGTCTTTAAAATGTAGATCGATGAGAAAATATGTAGAAATGATTTTGTTCATCAGAATATATCTTACTCTTTCGTAGGGACTATTATAAAGAAAGACACACACACACACACACACACACACACACATACACACACACACACACACACATACACGCAGGTATATATATATATATATATATATATATATATATATATATTGAACTATGCTACTTCGTCTGTATCTTTGTTCGTCTTCCCATACGTTCTGCCCTTATGATTGCATATTATCAAAGTTACCGTCTTCGGATCAATGGTTTACTTCACGTTCTTTCGTCTTAGAGTTGCCAATTTTCGAAGTCGAACTTGAAGTGATTATTCCTGGCGGAAATATCTGCACCCTAGTATGAATATGAGATCATTTGGGTTTATTTTCCGATACCTGAGAAGCTCCTATGAGGTTAGATGCTAACAGAGAAGGTAATTTTTTTTATATCTACCAACAAGGGCTCGTTTCCTGCTCTCCTCTCCAAAGACGATCCTTGTGCCTGATCCTGCTGCCTTTTGAGATGGTAAGCAAACGCATTTTTATCATGAAGTAACGTGAAAGTACTGTGATGGTGGTTTTCATGCTAAAGCTATTAAAAAATAAGACGGGCATCTATAACTATAGACTCCATTTTTTCCAAATATATGTTTATTTTTAGGGAGTAAAAATTTGGCGAACTTAGTCGAGGGTGACCCAAAGGCTCTCTTTTCTATAGCTAAGACACCGAGGTATAGGGGAGGGCGTTACTCCTTTCCCTGGATTGGTCCACTTTACACTTGATCCCCTTCTTATAATCATGAGTGTTAAGCACGGCGGCATTAAGTACCAATTTTTGAGTCTTTGGTATGACTCAACCTGGGATTGAACCACGGTCTCCCAGACCACTGGTGAACACTTTCATTTACATATTTTTGTATCTTATCATAAAATAACTATTGAATTTTTACGATTGTAGGTACTACACTCTTATTCCAGGTGGAAGTAACGTTTCATTAGTCAATAATTCCGTCATTATCATGGTAGCAAGAGGTTATGCACTCACACACGCTTTGTCTGTCTCTCTGCCACTGTGTCACACACTGTGTGTGTGTCTGTAAGAATAAGAGAGAGAACAAAAGTGATGAGAAAATTAGGATTATTTCTTTGTTGTTATTTATCTTATTTGTTCTTCTCCCTTAGCTTCGACCTCAGTTTTGCGCATTTTTTTAACTTTATTAAAAAGTAATATGGCTCGAAAGTTACGACTTAATTATGGAAATTTATATATATATATATATATATATATATATATATATATATATATATATATATTGTTACGTGGGGTAGAAAAATAGAAGAAATATATTTTCTATGTACATTACAAGGTGTGTTTCATTCACCCGTATTATTCCGAGACGAAGAATAAAAGTGGAAAAGGAGGCGCCGAATGAACCTTTTCTAATCACGCATGATTCGAGGCTAAAGGTGGAAGAAAAAAAAGGGGACAACGACAAGAAATGGAATTACAAGTCAACCCCTTTCCACTTTTTACCCATCTTAGCGAGCCTTGAACTCTTGGAGTGATCTTTGGGTGACATTATCAACCACGTGTTCGGCCCTAAGAGTCAAGGAAGGATTTTTGGTTTCTGACTGGCAAAAGTAAATATATAGCGGTAGCAGTTTTGACTTCAAAGCGTCGATATTCATCCCTGGGTTCTGTTTCACTACACCCGAAATGCGACAAAGAAAAAAAGACAGCAGAAAACTAACTCCTTGTGGCAAGCTTCTTCGAGAAAAAAGAAAGAAAAAAAAAGAGAGAACGAAAGAGAAAAAGAACGAAAGAAAAAAAAAGAGATTATTAACCAGTCCTAAACCCTCAGTGAGTTTCGTATTTCTTTTGCCTCTATGTGTCAATCATGCAAATCTGTTTGAGTTAAGATTCGTCTCGGACTTCTATATATACATAGTAACAATAGTGTTCCATCCCCTTTTGTTCTTAAAGCCCTTTTTTTATATATTCTTATTCTTCCCTAAATACGTGGTTATTGTTGTAATAAAATTTTGTTGTTAAATCTTCAAATTGTATTGTGTTGGTTTTGTGAATGCTTGTCGCTTATTCTGCTGTGATTTACCGTGAGTCTTGTATTGGAGAAATTCCCTTCCCATAGTTCACCCTTTTTTTATCGAACCTTGGGACATTCTCGCAATTTTATACATATATATATACATTTTATTCTCGTTACGTGCCTGTTTTCGCAGCCCCAGTGAAAGTCGGTTCGTAACAGAATCGGGGGCTCAGTCCGAGAATATTTCTCCTTTTCTATAAGACCTCACAGTAGGGGGCGGTGCACTCATAAAACTGCATAAGACAGAGAAGTCAAAATGTCCGTGATAGATGCCTTCCTAAAATTTCCCACGTTCGGTGATCTGATAAAGATGAAAAAAGACCATATTTTAGAGGTCGGGTTAAAATTGGAGCTGGATGTAAGACGGTCCATGCGAAAGACACAGTTGATCAAAGTAGTGGCAGAAGATATGGTCGATAATGACATTTTCGACAAAAGTGTTCTCGATGACCTTGCGTCAGACTTGCACGAACTCTCGAAAGCTCAAATTGAATTAGAGAAGCTCTAAATTGAAGCCCATATTGAACTAGCAAGGATTAACCAAGAAACCCGTTTCAAAGAACTTGAAGAGGAACGCACACGACGCGAGAAATAACGAAATAACTTCGACCTCACCAAAAACATTCGACTTGTACCCGCATTCAATGAAGAAGATGTGGACAAATATTTCCAAAACTTCGAAAAAATCGCTTCGAATCTCGAGTGGCCTATCGAAGCGTGGCCGACGTTACTACAGACAGTATTAAAAGGCAAAGCGCAGAAAACGTATGCTTCCCTTTCAATTACAGACAGCGCCAACAACGACACTGTAAAAATGGCAATTTTAAGAAGTTATGAAATGGTACCGGAGGCCTACAGGCAAAGGTTCAGAGATTACAGAATGGGCGAAAACCAAACCTACGTCGAGTTCTTCAGGCAGAAAGAAACATACCTCGACCGATGGATTGCGGCGAAAGGCATCGGAACAGACTACAATAAATTAAGGCAGCTCGTACTAGTAGAGGAATTTAAATGGTGTGTACACGAGAACGTCAAACATTCCTCAACGAAAGACAGGTCGACACAGGTTATGAAATGGCTACCTTAGCGGATGAATACACGCTGACACACTAACGAAACCAGTATAAGTCAGAGGACCCATCTGAGTATAGAAGGAGCACAAAGCCCCGAATAACGACTAATAGTAGCTCGATGGCGAGGCTTGGTCAGACAACGTACCTACATCGACCGAGCAGCCCGAATAATAAGAGGCCTACTCCTCATTCTCTTATCCCTCGACATATGAAAGGAGGAAGGAATTTGACGTGCTACTACTGTAGGAAGACAGGACACCTGGCGGCGAATTGTTACGCGAGGAAGAGTGCCGAGCATAAGAACGGTAGTCTAAATAGACCTCACGGTTTTATATCGTCGCGTAAGGAAAGCAATAAGAGGACTGAGAGCCGAATCCGAGAAGAATACAAACTATTTATATCGAATGGCTACGTGCACCCAGTTGATGACGCCACGAAGAGAGTCGAGATAAAAATCTTACGTGACACGGGAGCGACCCAGTCTCTAATGGTTAGGGACGACATGCCACGTGAATCAGAGACAGCCACGGGCGAACGGGTGGTTATACAAGGAGTAGGAGGAAATGTTGTTAGTGTCCCGCTACATCAGATCACCCTCGATTCTGAAATAGTATGTGGAACTGTAATCGTCGGAGTGGTCGATAGTCTGCCTATGCAAGGCATATCGATGTTACTGGGAAATGATTGGCTGGAGAGAGAGTGGTACCCCATCCAAGAGTGGTAGAGAAACTGAGCGTCTCGGAGGAGACGGAGAAAATTGAGCGAGAACATTCTGAAACACTTTTACCATGTGCAGTAACCCGAGCAGAGGCGAAGAGGACTGAAGATTCTACTACCGAAATGGAAAACGAAGAGAATGAAATAATTGACCTCTCCCAAACTTGCTTAAGCCATGAGATAGGATTAAACCCTATGCTCGAATAGACCTTTTCTTCAAACCCTAACCCACGGGAGAAGATAATTGACGTCGCGCCCGTTGCAGAGAAATCCATAGCAGTCGAAGAGAGAGAGGATGACCAAATCGCTCCTCTCTTCGAAAAATCATTATTAGAAGAAGAACCGAACAAAGTACCCTCCAGAGTATTCCGACAAGCCATGAACTCTTTAGGAATAAAGACGGTTACGTCGAGCACATATCATCCCCAATCCCAGGGAGCCTTAGAACAGTTTCATTCTACACTGAAAAAAATGATTCGAGCATACTGTCTCGACCACCAGAAAGATTGGGATGAAGGTATCCCATTCCTCATGTTTGCTGCGAGAGATGCGCCACAAGAGTCGCTAGGATTCAGTCCGTTCGAACTAATATTTGGACACACTGTGCGTGGACCCTTATCCATGCTGAAAGAGAAATGGTTGCAAGGAAATCCCGCGAACGAATCCTTACTGGAATATGTATCCCGTTTTCAGACCCGATTACAGGAAACTTGTGAGTTGGCACGGAAGAGACTTAAAACAGTCCAAAGTGAGATGAAGAGACGGTATGATCGAAATACTGTCCACAGAAATTTCCAAGCCGGTGATAAAGTATTTGTACTACTGCCCTTATCCGGTCATCCCCTTAAAGCCCGATTCCATGGTCCCTACGAAATAATTAGGAAAATTAGTGATCTCAACTACGTACTAAGAACCCCAGACCAAATAAAAAAAATACAGTTGTGTCATATTAATGTGATCAGATCGTATTACGAAAGGGGAAAACAAAACCCTATCTTAGCTCTTGTCTTGAGCCTACGTCATTTTGATGTTTATGCACTCTCATCATATTATCCGATCGTTGTATATACTGACCATAACCCCCTTACTTTCTTACACCGAATGAAAAGTATGAATAAGAGATTACTGAATTGGAGTCTGATCCTATATGAATATAATTTAGACATCCGACACATTCGAGGCATTGACAACGTATGTGCAGATACCTTGTCACGCAGTATAACTTAAGGGCCTAAATATTTAGTGCACACATTGAAAGATTCATGAAGACTAAGTACTATGAAAAACTTCAATCTCACAACTCTACACCGTAGAATTTTGAAAAACGATCGCAAGCGATCCTTTTTCATTTTTTTTGGTGAGGAGGTGTTACGTGGGGTAGAAAAATAGAAGAAATATATTTTCTATGTACATTACAAGGTGTGTTTCATTCACCCGTATTATTCCGAGACGAAGAATAAAATTGGAAAAGGAGGCGCCAAATGAACCTTTTCTAATCGCGCATGATTCGAGGCTAAAGGAGGAAGAAAAAAGAGGGACAACGACAAGAAATGGAATTACAAGTCAACCCCTTTCCACTTTTTACCCATCTTAGCTAGCCTTGAACTCTTGGAGTGATCTTTGGGTGACCTTATCAACCACGTGTTCGGCCCTAAGAGTCAAGGAAGAATTTTTGGTTTCTGACTGGCAAAAGTGAATATATAGCGGTAGCGGTTTTGACTTCATGGCGTCGGCATTCATCCCTGGATTCTGTTTCACTATACCCGAAATGCGACTAAGAAAAAAAAAACAGCAGAAAACTAACTCCTTGTGGCAAGCTTCTTCGAGAAAAAAGAAAGAAAAAAAAGAGAGAACGAAAGAGAAAAAGAACGAAAGAAAAAAAAAAAGAGATTATTAACCAGTCCTAAACCCTCAGTGAGTTTCGTATTTCTTTTGCCTCTATGTGTCAATCATGCAAATCTGTTTGAGTTAAGATTCGTCTCGGACTTCTATATATACATAGTAACAATAGTGTTCCATCTCCTTTTGTTCTTAAAGCCCTTTTTTTTATATATTCTTATTCTTCCCTAAATACGTGGTTATTGTTGTTATAAAATTTTGTTGTTAAATCTTCAAATTGTGTTGTGTTGGTTTTGTGAATGCTCGTCGCTTATTCTGCTGGGATTTACCGTGAGTCTTTTTTTTATCGAACCTTAGGACATTTTCGCAATTCTATATATATATATATATATATATATATATATATTTTATTCTCGTTACGTGCCTGTTTTCGCAGTCCCAGTGAAAGTCGGTTCGTAACAATATATATATATACAAATTCACTTACCTAGGAAGCAGCGTCGCATCAACCGAAAAGGACATCGACACGAGGTTAACGCAAGCATGGACGGCTATCAATAGGCTATCGGT
This sequence comes from Sepioteuthis lessoniana, assembly GCA_963585895.1. NCBI lineage: Eukaryota > Metazoa > Mollusca > Cephalopoda > Myopsida > Loliginidae > Sepioteuthis > Sepioteuthis lessoniana. The sequence continues at coordinate 29,767 of CAUZXS010002417.1, read as the reverse complement.
TATATGGAAATCAGACCTAACCAATAAAATGAAACGCAGTTTCTTCCAGGCAGCGGTCACATCGATACTGCTATATGGATGCACTACATGGACTCTAACAAAACGGCTGGAGAAGAAGCTAGACAGCAATTACTAAAGAATGCTGCGAGCAATCTTGAACAAGTCCTGGCGGCAACACCCCACAAGACACCAACTGTACGGCCACCTGCCTCCTATCACGAAAACTATTCGAGTTAGACGAACCAGACATGCAGGACACTGCTGGAGAAGCAGGGACGAACTCATAAGTGATGTACTCTTATGGACCCCCATATATGGCCGTGCAAAAGCAGGACGACCAGCACGGACGTACATTCAGCAGCTATGTGAGGATACGGGATGTTGTCCTGACGGCCTGCCTAGGGCGATGAAGGATATGGAGGAGTGGCGAGAGAGGGTCAGGGATATCCGTGCTACCAGCGCGACATGATGATATATATATATATATATATATATGTGTGTGTGTGTTGGTAAAAAATATATACTCAGAAGAAGTATATATATATATATATATATACGTGTGCGTGTCGTGTCGTGTGTGTGTGTGTGAAAAATTTAATGAAAAATTAAAGTCTATTTGAACACATTTTAATTTGATAAAAAAGATGAAGGCACTATTTATTCCATATTCTAATTAGATCGGAAGAGCTATTTTAAATCAATTTAAAACGATTATATATATATAGGTGATGTAAAATTGCGATAATTTTAGCGTAGCTCTTGTTAGAGTATTTCGCTATAAGTTATTGTTTTAAAAGACAAAAAGAAAGGACGATATTTAAAAAATAAAAAAAAGAGTAAATGTCTATTAAATTAGTTTTTGTGTCACTGAATAAATCATATGCACGTATTAAATAATCTTATCAATTTTTGGACGATAATGTTTTGATTGTATTTCAAAACGTTAACTTTTTCTGTTATCTTTATATGACGTATATCATTATAACACATCATTAAAATATCCCTTACTATATTCTATAACACTTTTGCGTTTGGTAGATTTTTGTCTTTGTCTACACTTCTGTTATTCTTAATCAGTTTAGGGGAAAATGATAGTCTCCAAAATATATTAATGGTGGTGTCAGTAGTACACCTCATGAGAATCCAAAAATCCATCTCCGTCTCTGTTATTTCAACTGGAAAAACATATTCTTTTAAACTCTTTTCTCTTCTCCTGGGTATAGTCAGTGTATTCATCTACATCAAGGTATTACTATTGTTGTATCCCTTCCTATATTGCTTGTTATCACAACAACAATTCTTGTTGTGGCACGCTTGTGCATTTTTTTCAATTCTTCTCTTAAGTATATTATGTATCTATTAAAGATTTCTATTTGAGTAATGAGCTTATTTTGTCCTTCCTTCCGTTATTTTAAGTGTTAATTTATCATAATAATATTTGAACTTAATGAGTAGGGCACGATAAAATATCCTTAATACCAACCAACCTAATACCCAGAGGGTAGAGTGTTTTTAAATGGCCCGGGAGACTCAGGTTCAAACCCATGTTGAGTCATGTTAAAGACTCAAAAAATGTTACTTGATACCTCCTTGCTTAACACTCATCATTATAAGGTACTGTTCAAGGGTACAGTGGAGCTATCCATGGAAGGAGTAGAGCCCTCCCCTACAATTTGGTGTAGTAGCCATTGAAAGGGAGCCTTTGGTTTGTCCTCGGCACCGGTTGATATATTTATATTTACTATTTATTAACGGTTCTCAATGTATTATTATTCACTTAGAAACAGAGTTGATTAGAATATCAGTGATATATATTTTGTATACACATTTTTAAAAGCATTTTTGAATATATAATTGAGCTCAGCGAAAATATTTTGATATTATTTTTAAACCCTCATATATAAGCAATTATTTTGGAATCACTTTTTTAATAAAGTCATTGTCATATAATTGCAGTCACACACTTTAAAAAAGTGCACAGAATCGCCTCGTCAGTGATGTTCTTGTGATCCTTACAAGTTTCGGGTCTTCCAACATCATACTTGCTCTCCCAAGTGACCCTACCGAAACTATTGTTCCAGCTGGCGATCCTGCAGTAAAAATACGCCCAGCATGCAAATTCAGACAGTTCACACCTTAAAAGAAAAAAAAAATTAAATGCTACTGCTAATGAGTTTTTAAAATGGTATTGCCCAATGAAAAACGACTTACGTCACTTCCCTCCCAGTCGCGGCGAATTATAAAGGTAAACATAACACGAACTTGTTCTATATCTTGTATGAGTACACTCACAACTTCTTTATGACGATGACTAAAAAAATAAATAAATAAATACCTAAATTAGGATGAAAAAAATATATATATAAGAGAAAAAAATATACACACATACACACACATATGCATATATATACATACACACACACCTACACATATATATATATATATATATACATATATATATATATATCTACATATATATATATACATATATATATATATACATACATATATATATATATATTCATATATACATACATACATATATACATACATATATATATATATTTATATATTCATATATACATACATACATACATATATACATACATATATATATACATACACACATATATATATATATACATATACATACATACATATCCATACATACATATAGATACATATATATATATATATATACATATACATACAACATATACATACATATATATATATATATATATGTATATTTATATAAATATATAAAAGAAAAAATTATGTATATATGAATAAATAAACGGAAATCTATTAAAAAAGAAAAAAAAACTTGAGGAATTGCTTTGCCAGACCTCCGAAGTATGACGCTGTCAGTCATAATACGAGTAGATTAATCTTAGAGGGTACCGATTCTTGAGACGGTATGCAATGAAATTTGTCCTTTCCCACCCTTTTTTTCTTTTTTCCTTTTTGATTTCTTGTTTTTTCTTTGTACAAATTTACATTCGATTATATACATATGTACAATAGGGAAAACTACACTACCTATACAATTCCTCTTTTTCTAACCCTTCTATTTACTATCGCATACCTCCACACTCATTTGTCTGTTGTACTCCATGGTTCTGCTCTTTTAATCCATATACCATCTCGATGCTTTTTCTGCAGATTCTGAAATCGCTCTGATGGCATTTCTCTTTTTTCTTCTATCATCCCTAAACGACTTAGAAATCTGCGTACTGATCTTCCCGCAAAACTGAGGCAGCCAACTTCTATTGGATTACATGCTGTCCGCCATTTGTTAACTTTACATTGCTCTACAAGCTCCTGATATTTTTCGAGCTTTCTTTCGCAGGCCACATCGATGATTTCCTACCACGGGACAGTCAGTTCTATCAGCAGCACCTGCCTTTTTTCAGTTGACCAAAGAATTAAATCCGGTCGCAGTGTTGTTGTTGCAATCTGCTCTGGAACTTTCAAACGATTCCCGATATCTACCCTCCACTGCCAGTCATGAGCGGTAGATAGTAGGCAAGAGTTGATATTACACGCCGAGTGGGGGGCATTCACGGGCTTGGACGCAGTAAATCGGCCTCGCTTCCGGCTTGTAATTGTTCCCACGGATTGCAGCGTCCACTGTATCAGCAACCGTCCTCAGTACCTGGTCGTGTCTCCAACGGTACCTCCCATCGCCTATCGCCCTTGGACAGGCACTCATAATGTGCCTTAATGTGCCTTTTCCGGCACACAGTGGACACGATGGCATTCTGCTTTTCCTCCAAGTAAATAAATTCGCCGGATTTGGTAGTACATCATAAAATGATTTCACTAGAAATATCAACCGGCTAGCATCGGCGTGCCAAGTGTCTGACCAGCTTATTTTCCTTTTCACAAAATTCTCCCATCGTGTCCATGCTCCTTGCCGACATATAAGCATAAAATCGAAATCTTCTTAATCTAATTACTGGCATTTCACTTGGTCACTTATTTATAAAATAGCAATAGAATTTTGGTCAATCTAGTATTATCAAAACAAAACAAAGTTTTTGCCATTCATTGGTTCTAATTTACTACAGATTCATTTTTGTTTAAAAAAAAAAATCAAATAATTTGAGTTATTTAAAACTTGTACCATTTATATTTCAGTTTATATTTTTAGTTGGTTAAGATTTTCTTATTGCAAAATCAAAGATTCTACTGATTTTTAATAAATATTTTTTCTTTAACAATATATAGTCGTCTAACAATAGTCGACTTATAAGTGATAATAATAAAAACAAAAATAAATGTACCGAAAGAACAATGGATTATTTTCTCATGTTCATTTCTCTGTAGCCATGTCAATAGTAGTAAATACAATTTGACATAGTGTAATAAAAAATATGCAGAAAAGAGTTGTTTTACATGAAAGGAACTTTTATTACAGTTAACGTTTCTCTATCCGCAGGACAGGTATGAACTAAATGTTTTTATCTGTTTTCAATTTATTGCATGTATTGAGAACGGCTACAATTATGGTTGCAAATAAGATATCCTTATTGGAAGCTAGGGACATGCTTTTAAGTCTATTAGTATTTAAAACCACAGCTATAAGTTGATCCAATTGCAAGGTATGATCAGAATTGTAGGTGAATTGTCACTTATAATTAATTGCTACACAAGAGCTTCTCAAACTTTTTCCAGGAGACACCACTAGAGGTTAAATCTAATTTCAATTCCCCTCGCCGCCAAAAGAAAATTAAATGAATTTAGCAGACATCTTGTCTTAGTCCCGCTAGATCCCTTGATCAGAGGGGTTATTTTTTTAAAATATTTTTTTCAATTTCATGATTAGAATATAGAATGCAGAAAGGTTATACAAAATGGAATTTTGAATCGTATAATAACATCCACAAAAAATACTTGGCAATACTTCAAATAACTTAATAATTTAAGATCCATATAACATCTTATAGAGCGTTTTGTTTCTTTAAAAATTTAATCTTAATTTAATCCAGTAAAATCTGTTATAGCCCAGTCATTACTTGGGCTGCAGAATAAACCGACTGAATCTCTACAGAGGGGTAAGACTCCTCCAACGACATATGGCACAAAAACTCTGTTATTGAGGCTTCAGCAATGGTGGAGCTTTGAGGAATGCAGAGTAACCATCGCTCCCAGTTCCACTCTTGTTCGGAGGAAAAGCACCTGATAGGATCCTATCTATGGGTCACATAGGACTAAACTGTGTGTTTACGGTAAACTGAATCATTTTAAATAGAACTGTTTATATGTATGTATAAAGAATGATTTGGCATTAAATACACTAGAATGGTTGATATGTCATAAAACCAAATCAAACAAAACCGCACTAAACCAAAAATATGTTAATAAGTACAATAATTAAATTTTAAGGTCTTGTATTTTTATTGTACTTTTTATAAATCTATATTTAAAGAAAACATTGGATAATCTTCTTGAGATATCTCATCACTTATCATAAAAAAAGGTTAATATAGAATTTAATGTTTTTATTAAATAATTCGACCGCTGCCTGTTGTCGTGTCGATACTGCTGTATGGATGCACTACTTGGACGCTAACTAAACGGCTGGAGAAGAAGCTAGACGGCAATTACACAAGAATGTTGCGAGCAATATTGAATAAGTCCTGGCGGCAACATCCCACAAGGCACCAACGATACGGCCACCTGCCTCCCATCACGAAAACTATCCAAGCTAGACGAACCAAACATGCAGGACACTGCTGGAGAAGCAGGTTCGAGCTCATAAGTGATGTACTCCTATTGACCCCCACATATGGCCGGGCAAAAGCAGAACGACCAGCTCAAACATACATACAGCAGCTATATGAAGATACGGGATATAGCGCTGAAGACCCGCCAGAGGCGATGAACGATAGGGAGAAGTGGCGAGAGAGGGTCAGGGATATCCGTGGTAGCGGTATGACATGATGATGGTGATGATGATGATGATGATGATTAAATAATTCGCTTTAAATATAATAGGGTTTTTTTTCGTGAAAATATGATTATAATAGTCGTGATTAATATCGAAAAAAAGTGTAACTTTTCACTCAGAACAAGATCATTCGTTTATTTAAACGGATTTTGAACTGGTCGTGATTAAATGACACTTCCTTATGTAACATATTGACTCTCGACCGAGCCGTCAATCAAGAGACGCACCGGTGTAAATAAGCAGAAGAACGGCGAGGAAGATGCATACGGTCGAGGATGTCGGAATATCACCTTGACCTGTGGACATGGTTGAATTCGGCGCTGATGCGTTCGCCCACAGAAAGCAGGTGAACGTCAAACAATTATATAACCAGGTGCCACAGACGGCTTGGGCTGGTCAGTTCAGTTCCAGTCGCAGATGGAGATTGGATGCCCGCAGAGTGAGAACCAGCTCCAGACAGAGGGCTTGGGCCCTCAGCGACCCACAGTTGAACAGCCCAGCCAAGATGAGAAAGAAGTGCTGCTATGGTCGCGAGAAGAATTTTGGGTCAATATGTAGCAGTCTGTCCCTATCTCCAACTCACCTCTCACTCACAACCAACATCGACCCTTTCGAAAAAAGTGTGAGAGGTATATTTTAATAAAGAAGTGTGTTCCTTCGTTCATTGAAGTCGTCATCATTGTTGACTATGTAAATGAGGATGATTAAATATGTATAAGTATTATTTATATATATGTGGCTATAGAACAATTAGAGGCAATAATAATGCATCAAGCATTCTGGAAGGTATATAGAATCTTTCAACAAGTCTGAATGATCCACCGATTCTGGTTCCGTTTAAAAGGGATTCATAAAAGCAAATTGAGGACCCCTATACGTTTAATAATTCAGACGAAATTTGATTCACCCCAAGGGCCACTTTGCTAAGACAAAACTTCAATCTAATTCATGACTATCCTGTACAATATCCTTTGCTAAACAAATAAGTGAAATCACTTTTTCCGACGCAGACTTCTAAAACCAGAAGTGTCCAACTGAATTCAGATTACTTTTACCTCTGCTAACATTTTGCTATATAAAGGCCCGTGAGCTCAGGTCACTTGAAGAACGTATCTTTATCTAATCTAGTACCTAAATCACATTTGTAAAAATGATCAGAAACAAAAATGACTCTCCTGTCCAGCTTTCCAAACTTTGAGAGGTGGGTTAATGTCCAATATTTATGGTCAGACTTACTATGTAAAAAAATCCATAATCTTAAATACCTTTACAACAATCAATACACTGAAGTAACAGCCAGGGATCCTTTTTTGTAATTCGTTTACTCCAGTATGAAGCTCGAATTCTAAAATATACACACATTACCTCTGACTATTCGGCTGCCCTTATAACGTCGAAGGATTTAACTTACATCCTTCCAGGTCTGTCTCTAGAAGTCCCCCAATTACGTAATGGGACCTTCCATTTCAACTTTACATGATTCGTAAGGCGCCTCTGGTGGTATAATGGTTAGCAAGGTTGACTATCAAACCTACATGAGTGAGCTCGAGTCTTATTGGGTGCCCCTTTCATATGGCTTTGTGCCACATGTAAGCAAAAAGCTTAGTAATTTACCACTATACATGTTTCCTCCTCTCTTTGACTACGGGACGAATTATCGTGGTCAATTGAAGGTATACACAAGAATATGTGTGCTGTTCTCCTTGCATTTGTGTGGATAGAGTTCGCAGTGGTTGCATGTTTTAACCTAGTTGTTGACTTGGGGCTGATGTCACCTGATATTGATGTTGCTCAACATCATTTTTTTATATTGTTATTGGATTTATTGTGTCGTCAATTTCTATTTAATCCACAATAAACTCTTCCAAATTCAGCCCAACTTAGAAGAGTGGAGACCAGCATCGAGAAAATCAAGAAGAGAACAAGTTGTTATATCCCGATTGCGAATTGGTCATAAAAGGCTTACTCACTCTTTCGTTTTGAAACAGGAACCAAAACCACAGTGTTCAACCTGCCAGACAACTTGCACGATTAAATACATTCTTATAGAATGCAGAACTTTCGATGTTATCAGAAAGCGATTTAGGTAAATAACTTAACCGATCTGTTCGAGAACGTCAAAATAGATGACGTTCTGTCTTTCTTGAGAGAGACAGAGTTGTACCAAAAAATATGACAACTTAAAACTGGTTAAACTTTGTGCAAACAAATAAAATCCTGCAAATAGAAAATTTTACCTACCTTAATATTCGTTTTGAAATCTTTGGTTGAATATGTATGTATATATAGACAGAATTAGCCGTTGAGTGACCTACAAGGGTTGATGTGCCATAAAATCTAACCGACCAACCAACCAACAATTTCTATTTCTTCGGGTTCATTATACAGGTTGTTTGATTTATGCTGTATGTTGGTTGATAAGGCATCCGTTTCGATTGCAGCAGAAAATTCACCGAGTCGCTACAGCAGGATTCAAGGACCTGCAGATGTATCATACGGTTGATATGTTGATATCTAGAACTGATAGTAAATCGGACTGGTATGAGGTTGAAGGACCTGCATAGAATAATCCTTGTGTGCAAGGAATGGGTCCCTCAACCTTATGGCACTCCGTCGTCATTAACCGGGTCTTCATCATCAGAACAGATTTTACGGAGGAAATTGAGTTACATAGAGTTAGTTACTCGATAGCTTCTATCAATTTATACATGATGTTGCAAGTTACCTAGAGTCTCTGTCACCACCCCTATTTTGCGAGGGTCAGAGTTATCTTCATCCTGGATTTGATCAGAATCACTAATTTAAAATTTCCGAAGTGAGCAACAACGTTTTTATTGAAATATAAAAAAAAATGTTTATTCTCCCTGTGTCCTTAAACAATTGAACCTTCTCACAGTTCAAAATATTTTCATTTCAGTTAATAAGATACAGCCGACCACAACCGTTTCCATTGCTTGTGAGTATATGCTTTGCTGCTTTTGAAGGCCAGTTCTGCATGTCACTGCTTTGCGGGTTGTAAGCCGAAATGCGGTGCAGAAGCAAAATATAGAATAATTTCAAAAACTTATTTAGTCTGTATAGTCCAATTTTTGAAAGAAAAAAAAAAATTCTATAAATTTAAATTTTGATGATTTGCTCAATTATTCAAGTTCTTTTTCGTTAAAATTCAGCCCAAAATGAGTGAGAAAGAAAAGAAACGACAAAGAATCTATGATTTGCTTAACGCCAAAATCAAGCTAAATGATTTCCGAAATAACTGGAATTTCTTTATGGCCTCCATCAAGCACAGACCTTAAGCTCCTTAATTACGCTATATGGGGCATTTTAGAAAAGAATAAAAATGCAACTTCCCATCCAAATATTGGTTCGATTAAGATAGCTATTGAAACGGAATGGAATAAGCAATCTGTTGAATTTTTAAGGCATGTAAATGATTTTGAATGCCTTTTGATACAATAATTGAATAAAAAAACACACACACACACAAAAAACAGCCACCATATTTGGTAAATTTACTGTTTTGCATCTATCTTTTTATTTTGTTTATTTTTTAAAATCAAAATAATTCTTTTTTTTATAATAGGGTCGTTTATTATTATACTAGAATATTCCTAATTTTGCTTCTGCATCCTGAAGGTTTCTGTATTTCCTAATTCTTAAGGAATGAATCGTGTTCTTTGGAATCTAAAGATGATCTCCTGCTGTTGGAAGAAACTTCTCCAGGAGCACAAATTGCACAGAACCAAACTTTTAGAGTGTCGCATACTGCTCTGGGCTTCCTTGATGAGATTAAGGTCACTTTCAACCAACCAATATACCGATATGCTTATACAACATTTTCTACGGTTGGAAAAGTCGATCCATGTATTTTTTAGAAAAGAAATTCAGCGTTAGACGGCAGCATCAAGGAATCTCTAAGTTGTGACGGGGTGATACAGTTAAATATCTAGCATTAGGCTGTGATCTGTCTGACGCTGGTATCCCAATTCGGACAAAATAGGCGTTGTCTTGCGTTTGTTAGGATGCCATTCACATCCTAGGTTTCAGAATGTACGGTTTCGAATTCTTCTCTATGAAGATGTCGGGGGTATTATTCACCTTGATCGGTACTCCTTTGAAGCAAAAGATTTCCTCACGTATGGGCCAAAACAGAGAAACCATCAGTCAGAAATCATAGCGTCATTTGGAGAAGCCAGCCTGTGTATAACCTACAAGAATTGAATCTGGCATTTCATATGAATGGCTACCGCGGTAACATTCCAATTTCATGTAAAAGCCCTCAATCTGGCGTCATGGACGTATATGTATGTAAATGCAGCCTTTATTGCTTTGTCGTTTATTTTCACGTCATTTGTAGTTCCTTGTTAGAATCACCGTCTACATATCTGATAAATATGTGCAAATTATATTTGGGGACGTTCTTTCAAATGTTTAATACCCAATTCTTTCACTAGAATACTTTCCTTGAAATTATACTGATGTGGCTTCATTGAATTCTTGAGGACCCAATATTAGAAAATAATAACGATTGGTTAATAGTTACCCATAAATCTGGGCATGCCAATACGAACATCCAACACGATTACCGTCTGTAAACAAGGGTTAAAGCGTTACCTTCTACCAGCAGATTGCGGGACACTGCGTCGTTGGTAAAGTGAGATTTAACCAAATTAATTCTCCAACGTTCTCGATTCGCATGAGCAACTACAATTCTTTTGAAAGAGAAAAAAAAACCCAGATTCCCGTTTAGCTCTAATATGTTGAGTGGTACATTGTTTTATTGATCTTGAACATCCTGACCCTGTCCTTATTTTTTGGCATAATTACTTGTTTAGACGCAATAAAAAGTTTATCAATTGTTTTGTCTCAATTAAAACTTTTTTTTTTAGTATGGCAATTCCCAATTAGGGCCATCACATCTGCTTCAGAGAATGCAAAGGAAGTCTAATTCACAAGTCCAAACCAGGACCTGATGCCCGGGATGATTCTTTTTGTAGAAAAGCGAAAAATGGTCTTAGTCCTGTTTGTCGTGGATTTCACACAATAGGCCGTTACTACGAAACCCGGCGAACCCCACCTAATTCTCTTAGTGGAATTTATCAGAGTTAAACTATCCCATTCTTTCTACAATAAGATAAATAATCAATTGTATGCCAGAACGATGACACCACATAATCGTCTATATATCGGAGCAGTATGTCGTCAAATTTCTTTGTTTTCAATACTTCTAGGCGTGCTTCGTCAAGTCCTGCAGCTTTCCTATAATTTATTTTTCTTAGTACCATGTCGAGTTCTTCTTGTGTAAACAATCCGTAACTTTGGAGAATTTTCCAAGCAAATTCTGGAGTTGTTTTTCCACAGGTGTATTCGTTCTTCTTGGCTGACAGCTTTTAGGTTAGCTCTTGCAGCGCACTTCCTTCTACTCACCTAATTTACTGTCTGCTATGCTATCCCAAATTGTCTATATTCAACCAAGTCTCTAATTTTATTGATCCGGACTTCAAAGTATTCTGTTTGTTATTTGAGGAATGCGTTATTAAATTCGCTTTGTGCTTTCTTAATTTACTGAGCGTTGGCGTTAGTTGGGTTTCTCTTATTGCATAAGATGCAGCTTTCCCGCGGGCAGGTTTTTTCTTAACTGCTGATGTTTTAGTTTGGTCAGTATGCATTCAGGTGCTGCTTTCTTGTAAGCATTGACGCAGTTCTCATATTCGTCATTCGGAGTAAACGTTTCTGCTATCTACTGAAGTGAATTGTTTCTTAGTGTTATCGTATATTGATCGCTGATATCTCTATTGTTAAACAGGGACCAGTTATATTGTGCGGTTGTGGTTATTTACACTGCATTCCTGCGTAAATTAATCGTATCTTTGCTGTGACAATTCGGTAATATGCCTTATAAATAAATGCAATATTAATACAGTTGTTATTCATAAGTATGTAGTCCATCAGTGCTTTAGAGTTATTAGGGGAAGTGTTGGTCCAATGTTTTTTTCTTTCGTTTCTGGAAAATTGTATTAAGTCATGTTAATCCATTTTCTAGCGTCAAGTCAGGAGTTCTTCATTTCTGTTTGTCCAGTCATGTTAGCTGAATTTGTAGTTAATTTTTTTTACCTATTTGTGGATTCATATCTCCCCAGATGATCAGAACGTTGTGTTTCGGAATGCTACGAATACCGAGGTCCGTTTTATCCTTAGAGTTGGGTAGGCTGTAGCAGGGAATGATCGTTGTTCTGGGGTTGACGTTAAAAGTGGCTACCATCATTCCTGGATGAATTTTCTCGATGCCGTTCTGAGTTTTATGGCCCGTGGGCCGATAAGCATGCCTACACCACCTATCCTGGCGTTGGCAGAGTTTTTCTATGTAGATGACGAGGCAAAAGTTTTTCCATTGCTAGTTTCGTGGTATTTTATATCTTCTTCGCTATGATGGTATTTGTTTTCTTGTTACCGAATCTTAGTACAAATAACTTCTTATTATATAGGATTCCTCTCGAATACGAATAGTTTTTTACACATCTACTTGACACATAAATAAGACCTTAATTTGCTAATAATACTCCAGTTTAGTTTGGACATGTGAATAATGACAATAAACGGATACTCAAAACTCTCCATAAGTGTAACCTTACGATCAAATGAAGTTTACTCTTAGGACACTATTTTAGGGCCACACACCTCTTTGCATCGGGATATAGTCAGTATATTATAAGCCTCGCTGACCAGGCGAAATACTTTGAGAATCTTGAAAAATAGGAACAGTCAAAGGGGTACTGGGCACCGTTGAAAGGTCAAAGATCAAATCGCATTGAAATATTGTGAAGTGTGAGAAATTGAAGCCCTTGCATTGAAACTTAAAAGCTCTTTACTGTAACTGATCCCCCATTAGCTAAGCCCTCGTTGTTTACTCTTTGCAGAGTAGGGGTTTATATTATAATGCAATTTTAATACAGACTTAATATTCACTTTGTATATTTTCTTTTTGTTTGACTGTATAAAATAAACATCTTGATGAGAATTTCCTATCGAAAAATTACAACTATGGCAATTATTCCAATTATTCTGAACTAGATGGATTTTCAAACAGATGTGGCATTTTTTTAACTGATCTTGGAATTCCTACTCTACAAAAACAACACTCTTACGATCTCGTAACTCCAATGCCACAAACCATCCAAGAAAGGCAAGACATGCTGGGCACTGCTGGAGAAGTAAAGACTTACTTATAAACAACGTTCTTCTATGGACTCCTACTCATAGATTCACTTATGTAAAGACTAAAACTAGAACACTTACCAAAAGCAATGGCTAATAGGAGCGAATGTAGAAATTGATTAAAAAATGACTTGATGATGATGATGATTTTTGAATTTGTAGTAAAATTAATGACAGTTCCCATGAACACTAACCTGTCGATTATGTTTGTTAAATCAATTAAGAAAATCTAAATTTTAAGAATATGTGTCTACTTCAATCATTTTGTAACCCTCTGATATTTAAATCAATTGTGATCGAATTATTGTATCAATCAGCTACATGTTATAAACTTCAGACTCACCGATCATTTTAGCAGCATTCAAGCAGTATGTCATCTAACCAGAAGATTATTTATTATCGACGTCTCCAGACAAATGCATTCACCAACTGAATAAACACTTAAACGACGTCGGCGAAATCTTTTTTGTTGATTGATCTTCTTAAGTTCAACAGTAGTGTACTTATTGATAATGGAAAGAGTATTCATTTTTAGAATACAATTACATTCAGTAGAAGGTAGGAAAATGTTTCTATTTGTCAGGTTAATCTTTGAACAGACTGAGTTATCGACCGATGGCTACAAGCGGTGTGACTGAAGATAATATAATACTACTCATTAATAAGACAGTTTACAAAAGAGACTGAGTCTATTACAGTACAATGAAAAAAAAACAACATAAATCTGCGCTGCCTTGAGAGTATATTGAATAAAATAAATAACAAAGCAATGCGAATTTTTCTTTTCTATTCTTTTTTCTTAATTTAAAAATTCGATTATATATATATATATATACGTTGAAGTATGTCCTAACATTGAAAAGAATAAAATAATGTATTTTATGCTATACGGATATTTACACACACGTGGCCTAGTAGTTTACTTGACCAAATAAGAAAAAAAGACATCTTGGAAGAATGATTATTTTATAGCAATTTCCTATCGAAATGGGACCTGTCTAAGTACCGAGAAAATAAGAAGCACTTAGTGCTTAATCGGGCAAAGAACTACATATGTGAGGTCATGGATATTTCAAAGTTCGCTACAGCATATATCGTATATTGACCACTACTCTCCGACAAAGCCTATGATATATATATATATATGTATATATATAGACATCCATAGACAGACTGTTCCGTTGTATCAAAACTCTTTTGTGGCTAGACACGTAGAACCATTAAAGCTGGGATTGAAACCCGGCCAACTTTACGTTAGACATAGTATCATATTGCTCAGCCACAGACGAAATATGTCAGCCCGGGAATTATAAGGCATTACGTAGTTGTTTTGGTTGGTTTACATTTCGCTTTACCGGACATATATATATATATATATATATATATATATATATATATTTGTGTGGTTGTGCGCATCTGAAAAAAATACGTAGGGAGAACCGATGTAGCATATTGACCTTCGACCCAACCGTCAATCGAGAAACAGATGCATCCGGTCGAAGATATTACCATGACATGTGGACGGGTTGAATTCGGTGCAGATGCGACGCCTGCAAGAAGCAGGTGTGCGTCAAAAAATTATATAACCCGGTGCCATAGTTGGAGTCAGTTAATTGAAGTTCCAGTTGCAGTTCGAGACAGTGAGAACCAGCTTCCAGCAGAGGGCTTGGGCCCTCAGGACCCCCTGTTGAGCAGCCCAGCAGAATGATAAAGAAGTGCTGCTATAGTCAGAGGAACTTGGGGTCAATATGTTGCAGTCTGTTCAGTCTCCAACTGACCTCTTACACACAACCCTTTTGCAACGATTTCGAATAAAGTGTGAGAGGTATATTTTTCTAAAGAAGTGTGTTCGTTCGTCATTATTGTTGATTATGTTTCCGCATGTATAAGTATAGTTGTATCATGGCTTTACAACACCGAGTTCAAATCCTACACGAGGCTGCCTGCATTTCACATAGTACAAAAGCAAGTATTCTCAAGCTATGTTTAATTAGTAGAGCAAACTGTACTTTTTAACCTTGCTATGGCAACCCATGTTGAAGAAGGAAAACTCTGAATTCAAACTTATTTCAGTCTTCTGGGAGACTGACCACATGTCGCATTCAGCTCGATCGGAGGAGCTGTGTAAACACACACACACACAAATATATATATATATATATATATATATATATATATATATATATATATATATATATATATATATCAAAGCTCATCATTGCATAATCGAGAACATGAGTGTCATCAACCATCATAGATTTTGTGCCTACTCTATCCCAGCTTCAATCTATACATGCTTTAATTTATATAGCGAGCTTCTTATTCATATGAAAAGCAAATTTCCTTATATATGTCCGTACGTATTTATGTGCATGGACCTCAGACAAATGGAATAAGTTCATTTAGATACAGAGTCATTATAGAATTGATATCGTTAATCTATTTTGGTTTGCTTTGGTTTTATGGTACACAAATCATTGTAGGTTCTTAATGCCAAATCCCTTTTATACGTATAAAAACTTCTATTTCAAATAATTCAGTTTAGTATAAGTACAATTTAGTTCTATTTGACCCATGAATAGGAACCTTATCAGGTGCGACCACTCCAGGCCCGAGTGGACCAGAGAGCGATGGCAAAAGGGTACTGAACATTCCCCAAAGCTCCAGTATTTCTGGAACCTCACCATCAGATTGTTTAGTGTCATATATCCAGGACACTCGTTAGGGGAGTCTTAACCCTCTTCAGAGATGCAGTCGGTGTATTCTATAGCCCCGGCCAACTGGGCAACGTTAATCTTAAATAGATTTACGAAAAACCCATAGGAGAAGTTGCATCGTATTTTTGTGATCCTGCGTATAATATTGAAATAGTAAAATATATATTCTGGGAATAGCTTAAGATACCGTGAAAACTTTAATAATGGTTGTACACATTTATTTTGAAATATTGTTAATTTTGCTTAATTAACGATATTATTTGAAAACCAACTAATAATTACTGAATGATCTACGGAAAAACAGTTTAAGAATAAAATTTAAGACGCGGAAATAGGTTTACATAATACCGAGTTAAACCCATATAGGAGATTTATATGTCATACAGAGCAAAACCTTAAGGTATACAGGTTAGATATAAAAGATGGTTGATAAGAGCTGGTTTAATGATTGTCAGAATGAATAGCAAAGTCAATAAGACTACGTAGGAGAGGCAACTGAAAGATCAGATAGAGGTGTCAGCGAGTAAGTCATGAAAGATATCAACTCATTTTTATCTTTATTTTATGAATTCAACTATCAAGTATTGATCATAATATTGCTGATTTATTATAAAACTTGAAAAGCTGACGCACTTATTCTTTTGTTGTAACCGAACAAAAGGTACTGAATGAGAAATAAACAAAACGAAGGTAGGAAATGAAATGGAAATATTTATAACATTAACCAAATATAATACTTACCTGCGGCGTGAAGAAGGTAAACCACTGCAAATGTTGTACTACTTAATCAGCATATCACCCCAACTCAAAATAGTGTCAAACGTATTTACGAGGAATGGGACATAGCCATTAATGCTCATATGTAGTGTATACAACACATTTTTAAAGACACATTTATTGATGCAATTTTGATTTCAGTTTGCGATTGCAATGTTTTACTCTGAAGCCCTCGAGAAATATTAATACAATTTTATTCCATTGCTTCATTCCATTCCTTGTCATTTTGACGAGGTTCACTTTTCTGACATGAAATAACATTGAGTAATCATTCCTCCTTAAGGTAACCATTCTGTTATTGATTCAATGCATTTTTCGAGGAATATTTCCGAATGTTAAAATTTAGGATTACCACTAGACAAAGTGAGATGTGTGATATGAATTAAATAGTACTCAATATGTGGTTGCTTTGTAGAAAATAGCCTCAGGTTTATGAACTTCCAATCTTAGTCCCATGATCGTCTGTCCAGTGGCGAGGTGTCACAAGAACTACCTTTGTCATCTATCAAAATCACCAGTTGTTTTCCTGTTCTGAAGCATGTTTCAAAAGGTTTAATTATAGCGTCTTGCATTACCAATTTGAACATCTAGCAATTTCTATCAAAGAGTTCATTGGCGTAAAATCATTGAATCTACTTTGATGACTGAATAATGATACTATGAATCGATATATATATTCTAATGATCAAAGTTAATATGTTTGTATATCATCCTAAAAATGCAAAAGTAGAGCCCACCTTGTCGGCAGGGTTTGCAATACGCTGTCCGTATTCGATTTAGAAGGGTATGAACCTTCAGAAATGGGTGTCTAAGGTACACTTAACTGTATCTGGTGAGGAGACTGCAATTCTGGAGACCATGGGGATACAGAACAATTATCCATTGCTTTTACTCCTTAGTACACTCTGACCTGTAGTGGTAGTACCTGATAATGTCCCAGTGATCAATGATAAGAGGGGTACCTTCAATAAATTTCCAGTCTTTTTTTTTTACAGGCATTTAAAATAGTCGTAGACACTTGAAAATTCAGTATGTTATTGCTCGAGGTAATATGAGATGACTGACTAATTTTTATTATTTCAGTTATAAATTAACAGCTACAGCAGGAATTGGAATACACCTTACTAAAAAGCCTGATGGTCACAGTTGGTGAATTTAAAAAATGCAATCTGGACGTGTGGACGAACGAAATGCAATAAAACTTTCTTTTAAACTTGGAAAAATGCCAAAGAAACGTATGGAATGCTTCAGACTGCTTTTGGAGCATCTTGCATGAATCGAGCATCAGTTTTTGAGTGGCATCAGAGATTCAAGGAAAGCAGGGAGTTTGTGAGGAATGATGAGGGGTGTGAGAGGAGTAAGGAAGTCAATACACCAGATCTGATAGGTCAAAGGGTTAGGCTTAGGGTTACTATGTTGAGGTGTTAAGGGAATTCAGCAAGAGATTACTTCGGAAGAGACCAGCACTCTTCAAATCGGGTCAGTGGCATTTCCATCTGGACAATACACCTGTCCACAACTCCATCCTTCTCACAGACTATTTCCTTACCCTCCCTATAGTCTAGACCTTGCTCCCCATGTCTTTTGGTTATTCCCTAAGATCAGAGGCTGTCGTCATGAGACAAATGGGGAAATGAAAGAGGCTGTGACGAGGGCCATGGACACGCTCACACAAGAGAACTTCCATGGGGCCTCCTAGAAGTTGTTGGAACGGTACAGCAAATACATTGCAGCCGGAGATCACTTCGAAGGGAACTAGAGTTTCATTTGTGTACTATCAATAAAAGTGCCCACACGAAAAAAGTGTGGGTACTTATTTAATGATCCACGTATATCTTTTTCTTAAAATGATTTGTATTAGATGGAGAAACTTGATAACATATAACCGTATGCAAAGAAACTCTTGCGAAACTACACAGAAAATGTAAATATAAACCAACCCTATACGCAATCCCTAACCTGTTGGCTTAAATAAACTCAGCCGTGTTGACATGCCGTAAAATCAATCAATCAATCAATCAAAAGTAGTACATAGTATAAATACTTTTTGTTAACCTTGTTAAAATTCTCTAACGTAAAGGATAAAGCGAATCAGAATTATTTTGTAATGTAAGTATAATAATCAGGGCACTGCCACCGTGCTCTCTCTTGACATTATTATTATTATTATTATTATTATTATTATTATTTTATTATTATTATTATCAAGAAATGCCAGTTATAATGTATTTCCCTTATTTCTATAATGAAAATATAATAGAATATATGACGTTGGCTTTTATGGATATTCATCCGATCTCCCACCATGTCAGATTTGATACCGAGTCATTTTACAAGGTAGCTAGGTACGAATCGAAATTCATCACAAAAGAGGCTTGCTCTCCTCGGTTTGCCGTTTTTGGGTGCCTTGAACACTGAGCAATAAACTTAGTCCTTTGAAGTCGGTAGTTCCTTGGGGAAGGCCCCTTGGAGCTAAGCTAATATTATTTTCTCACACACCCGGCAGAATATTGACTGCAACTCGTAAGTATTAAGTTGGCCACAAGTCACATCAACATGAATTAGTGAACTAGACGCTCCTCAAATTTTAGAGTTACGGCTCTAGTTGATCATTATTACTTTCACTGTGTCCCACACATCTGAGTATCTGCAAAACTAATCTAAACTTATTTTAACAGTACTACCTACTCACGAATCTATCGTTTGCACACACCTGTCAAGTATAAATGAGATCATCTAATTCACTATAAATGTTATGTGATACATCAAGCTGGGAGAAAAGAAAAGAACAAATGAACTACAGTTCCACCAGAGACCAAACGTCGGACGTGTTTTTCTTAACTGGTCGAACTAGGCGAAATGAAGCCTACACTAAGTAAGAACACTACAGTGGAAACGAGAAAATAAAAACTTCAATGATAGCAATCGGAGCAGAAATGTGGAAAGAAATCTTTTGCCAACAATCACAGCTTCGTTTACTAAATTCTGTTTTAGTGTTTTAAAATTGAAGTGGCAGCCGCGAATTTTAACAATCGTTGATAATTTGCTGATAACTTATTTGATTCTACTATTTCAAAGAGCAGCTATGAACCTTATTCTGGTCACACATTTGAGACATGGGACAAATGCTGGGAAGATATCTTCCTTTGTAAATTCGCAAACCACAGTGAATGCTATACTGACATGGTTAACAGGTGCCGCCGTTTCCATTGACCACATAACTGTCACAGGTTCAAATCCAGAAGAACTTCTACATCATCTGAGTAGTGTATTTGTCTGAAATCAGCAATATAGATTCCTTTTACAGACTGACGAATATGATTTTTTAAACGTAGATTTATTATCTGGGATTTAATTTTGAGTTTGGTCTATGAACATACACAGATAATATTTACGGTGTCCAACCCATGAGAAGACCAAAAAATTAAACGATTCTACGCTCTTTTCCCAGTCTGGTAAGCCGCTACATAGCAGAAATGCACCGGGTGATTCACCCCTTCAATGGTCCTTTGAAAAAGTATATACGATGGAACTCTTTAAACGATTGTCAGTTTGCATTAGATAGAATTTAGTCTGTGTTTGGCTCTTAATAATATGCTAACCCACAACCATCCGTAGCTCATGTATCTTGATCCCTACCACCTGCTGAATGAAAGTATGTCCAAATCGACATAGAAGCTATAACAAACGTGTTGACCATCCAAAAGTTTCATAAAATGTTATGAGCCAATTTTCGCCTTTGTAACATATATCAATCCCATTGTTAGTGTTTTCGGATCCAAGAAAGTCATCTCCATCTATACAGCCTACCAATTACAACGCAGGTTCAAACTGATTTTTGACTGACATTATCATCTAATACCAGTCGACAGATACAATAGCCCACGTACAATGAATAGTCAACAAAATGTGGATTATTCTTACAAATAACCCAAAGGCACCTTGGTTGATGCTGTATCAGTGAAATCGAGAGATTAGTATCTACTGTCAGATATCCACCTGTTACTGAAGCAAGATTACTTGAAGTCAATGCCTTTGATCCATTTCTACAAAAATATACAATTTCATTGCAAACTCTGGCCAAAAGCATGTCTCGAACAACAGCTTCGACATTCCTACTAACGTCAATCTTCTTTTTCTAAAATCGACCGTTGTGTTCTTTTCACTGAACGAGGGGCGAACCAAAGTCGTGGGATAAATTCATTTTAGGGAATGAGCCATATTAAGGCCTTAGCTCATTGTTATATCTACTGGTCGAATATGGACAAGCAGAAGGCGGAACATGAACACATTTATTCCAAATCTTAACTAGCTCAGTGTTCCCCGGAAAAATAAACTGTGTTCATGGCCTGTTCTAGAATCTCCTTCGTGACGATAATCCATTCACTTTGTGGGAGCTATTAATAACCAATAGTATTTGATCCTAATTGATGTCTATATATAGTGGCCGGAAAGTTTCATCATGATTCTCACCGGTGAAACTATCATAAAACTACAGCAAAATCTTAGCTGATTTACTGAAACAGATATTTTAGTCTCGGATAATGGTAAAACATTTATCCCGGAAGATTTTGTAACTTTTTAGCATTCATTCCATTCAGTCACCACCCTTCTATTCACAATTAGTGGAAAACTAGGGTTTTATGTAGGCAGATTTTAGAGAACCTTCTTAAAAGCTAAAGGGAGAAAGGTATCTGAAATCATCAAAATACTTTTGAATTTCTATAGAGCAAGTCCAAACCAGAATATACTAGACAGCAGATAACTAACCGAAACATTATGAAAGGGGAAATCTGTTTAGCTGATGATGTCATACTCCTAGTTCGATGCCCTTTTCTCATCAGAAATAAAGTATGGAAAAGTATTCAATTGAAAATATGGTACTGTACAGTATAGGTTTTTATCCGGACAATCTGTAGTCATCAGTGACTATCGTGGTGGTGTTGAAAAATCGACAAATGTCACATCGTGCACCATACTGGACATGACATCAGACATGACATCGGACGCTCAGATTTATATGTTCTACATGCAAATCAACGATGCCCTTCAATCATTGCTGTGACTGAATTATATGATACAATTTTTTAACTTAGAATCCTCAAACTAAACTCAGGGTCGAAACAATTCAAAAATGGGACTTGGGACAAGAGGAAGTTCTATAAGCCACGTTGGAAAGCGGGTAAATAAACTGCAGGCCAAACTTCGCAAACGGCCATGTCATTAGATACTTCAAAGAGTAGGTATTTGGAGGACAACCCTCTAACGAAACTATTATTTCTGCACTCCTGTCTGGTATAAATGAGACTATGTAATTCCTCATAGATGCTGAGTAACATATCCAGCAGCGAGAAAAAAGGACTGGAGAGCCATTCCGTTTGATACCAAAAGGTTGACTCATTTTTATTAATTATGATAACAAATCAAAAGTGGATACACAGCGAGAACACAACTATAAAAGGGAAACTATTATTCAAGAAATAGAAGAAGCATGCACATTTTATACATAACATAAATTTTACTTATAGTACTTTTAAATAAAAAAAAAGTTGATAATCATTTTATAGACATTGCTATAAGCATGATAAAATTGAATGCAAAATTCTATTATGTACTTAAATGGTCTATTGCTTTATTGCTCACATAATTTTTTGTTCGCAGTATACGCTATTATAAATATTCCGTAAGAACCTTTCATTGATACACAAAAGATTTAAACTTCATTTCTTTATCAAGAAAACAATCTAAAGTTTTCAATTTGTAAATCATATTTCCCTCTCTCTCTCTCTTTCTCTCTCTCTCTCTCTCTCTCTCTGTATATATATATATATATATATATATATACAAAGTGAAATAAGTGACATAATATATGAATGAATAATCAAGGTCCAGAGAAAGATCTTTTCCTTAAGGCGTTTTCTTTCTTTAGAAGAGTAAATATATTAATATATTTCTAACGTTTTGTGATTTTTAATAATAGAAAGAATTAAAACATTTTTCAGACATAAAATATTGGATTTTAGCTTTGGCGTGACTAAAACTCGTGACACACGCCTTTTATTTTACAATTTTCAAATATTTTTATTGAAAATAAAACAGCACATACAAAAAATATTATGGCAATGACTCTAAAGGGTTTTTTGCCTTTTTTTTTATTTTTGGCCAGTTTTCTTTCTTTCGGTGTCCAATTATTTCTATTATTTTGTGTCAGTCCGTCTCCATAGATTTTTTTATGGAAAATATTCTTAGAATTTGATTTTTTTGTCTCGTTCACTAATACGCCGCGATCAAAATCTACTATGTCCATGATTCTGGTAAATGAAAACAACCAGCATTATTTATGGAAATCTTTGAATCTAACAACGTAGATATTTGGGAGGAAGACATAAGAATGTTGGTTGGTTGTTTTTTGTTTTGTTTTTATCAACCCTTTCAGGTTTTTAATAACAATTCCTGTTCACACACACATACACACACACATATATATATATATGAGTGCGTGTGTAAAAAAAGTTAACTATTGATTTTTAAACCAATAGTTAACTTTTTTTACACGAGTTGTTCTCCCAATCGACCGGAGCTAAAGAACACGCCGACTGCATCTCTGCAGAAAGGTAAGAACCCTACAACGCGTGACCAGGATATGTCAAAAAACTATCTGATGGTAAATATCTAGTCCTGGACTTTTTAGGAACTTGGAGTACAATTTCATTGTCATTACTCACAGGTTCGCTGACTAGAAGTACCAATACCTGTTAGGCACCCATCTATGGGTCAAATAGAACTAAACATTTACTCTATGGAAACCATTTGATTCAGGGAAAATGAGGGATTAATATTAAATTCTATAATTGGTACTTCATAGAAATACTTGAAAACATTTGACAGTGTGAAAACTGAGCATGGATTTAAACTTCACCCGATATTGAAGTTGAAATCTTCGAGTACCCCTTCGTTACAATTTCTTTCAGGTCCAGTCAGACTAGAAGTAGTAGTAGTACCTTGTAAAGTCTCTTCTATACGTAAAAAAATTGGGCGACCGTTGTCGAGATAGACCCGAAGGCTCCCTTTTCAATTGCTACTACACCGAGGTGTTTGGAAAGGTGCTACTCCTTTCTCATGATTACTCCACTTTACCCTTAAAACGTACATTTTAATGCTGAGTATTAATCAACTATAAAAGGGGAACACACAGCGAAAACATTTGACAGTGTGAAAACTGAGCATGGATTTAAACCCGATATTGAGGTTCAAATCTTCGAGTACCCCTTCGTTACAATTTCTTTCTTTTGAGTCTTTCGTATGACTCGACCTGGGATAGAATGCCAGTCTCCTAGACTAATCGGCTGGTAAGTAGAATACATCAAAAAGAACTATTCAATAATTTACTGTACTTGAAATCATTTAAATGTGAGCAACAAATGTGGGATAGCTTGGCTAAGAATAAAATTACTGACAAACTATTCATTTAAAAATCATATACATAAGGGTAAACGTGTGCGTGTGTGAGTGTATGTTGTTGCGTGTGAATAGGATTTGGAATCAAAGACTAGTACGCCATTCGACAAAATAACCTAATGTTGTATATTGACCTCCGACCCGGCCAAACATGCCATTCCAAAGACGGCGGGAGTGCATATTCCATTGGCGTGGGTGATCTTGGCCGACAATATGAGACAGAGTTAAAATCCCACGGTACAGTCACAGACTGTTGCACCGGAAGAGTGTGACCTGTGAACTGCATGACAGTTATTTCCGCTTGATTACGATCAAAACATGCCATTCCAAAGGAGTGGGCGTTGAACTATTATATAACTCGGTGAAGACAGGAAGTCTGTTTGGAGACCAGATGTGGTAGAGAAAGCCAGCACCCAGCAGAAAGCTGGGCCTCCGGGCCTCCAGTTGAACAACCCTGGAGAACGGGAAAGAAACGCTGATGGCCATAAGAGTGGGGGTCAATATCATGCAATTCTGTTCGGTCTCCAACTCCCTCTCACACACAACCCTTTAAAATAAAGTGAGAGGTATATTTTTTTCTAAAAGAACGGTGTCGTTCGTTATTATTGTGTCGTTGTTATGATTTATGCATGTATCTGCATATGAGTATACAACACTAACACTAACGAGTTTTTAGAACTTATTTGTTAATACACAGTTGAATTGTTTCATGAATTCCTATCCAAATCTAATAATTCTATCTAATATTAATGATTTATTTCCGCACAAATGGTTCCAGCTATTGAATTTAAACATTAGTCATTCTGGTTTTGCTCATAATGAAAAGTAGAAAAGACAAACAGCAAAAGAAATAAAGCTGCCCAATGAAGAATAGAACGCTTGGAGAAAAGAAAAATTACAAGTACATGGAAATATTAAATGTAGACACCATCAAACGAGCGAAGATGAAAGAAACATGAGAAAAGTATTCCTCAGACAAACGAGGAAGCCTCTCGAAAGCAAACTATGCAGCAGAAATCTCATCAAAGTGATTAATATCTAGACTATCCGTCTTGTAAAATGTTCGGAACCATTCTTAAAATGGGGTAGGGAAGAACTCAGACAAATGGATCAGATGTCAATAATGTTTATGATGAAGCACAAGGCCTAACAGCTGAGAGAAAACATAGAATATATATGTCAAGAAAAGAAGAAAGGATAGGACTGTCTTGTATAGAAGGTAGCATGGATGCACCTATACGAGGACTCAGAGTCTAAAAAAAACAAAAACAGACCAATTACATGGCCCAGTAACAGCTCTGATAATATAAAGATAAACAGAACAGCATTAATTAGGAATCAAAAATGGGAAGAAAACCAACTGTATTTTAAACGACAAATTGACAAAATATCACACCTGGAGATCTGGACATGGGTAAGAAAGGGAAACATTAAAGGCGAATTGATTTTTTTAAAAGCAGCAGAAATTAACGCCATAAGAACCAATTATATCAATTTGAAAATCGATATGACAAAACAGAATTGCAAGTGTAAATTTTGTGGTAAAAGAGACAAAACTGTTGATCATATAATAAAATAGCACAAAATCGTATAAGACTAGATCCAGTTGAGTAGGGAAAATGATCCTCTCGAGATTGTGCAAGAAATAGAAATGTGACCATGCAACCAAATGATAGATGCAAAATCCAGAATCCGGAAAAGAGAATGAGATGCGTAAAATTGTCTGGGATTTTGAGATATAAACAGATCACTTAATCGCAACCAGAAGACCACACTTTGTGATAATCTATAAACAAAGAAATAAGAGAACCCTCTATAGGGGATCACAATGAGAAAATCGAACAAAGCGAAAAGATTAATACGTGGACCTTTCAAGGGATCAACGAAAGCTGTGAAACTTGACGGTGACGGTGATACAATTTATACCAGTGGTACTCAAAGTAATTAGAGGATGCGTTGAAACCATTAGGGACTTGACGTTGCTCAGACTCCATTGATAGACCATTAGATTATGCAAATGTTAAATTCTTGCATGCAGTATAGTAATAATAATAATAATAATAATAGCAATAATAATGAAGATAATAATCCTTTAAAAAGGTGGTGTCCCCGCAAGTGTAATTGCTAAAATCCTGAGCTATGGCAGTGAGGTAAGCGGATTCAAACTTCAGTTACGTTTTACATTCACTTTCAGACTAATGCCATTGGAAAAGGTATGAATCTATTTATTCCCTAGCTATGGGTTATACAACGATAACTTTTGCATTAAATAACCCACGAATGTTAGTATGCCATTAAACCCTAGGAATAGAAATCAAAACCCTTTAAATGCCTTCTCAGCCTAGTGATCTTTGACGTTAGGACTAAAAACACAATAAACAGAAACTTGAGCTTACAGTAAATGCATCCAAGAATAATATCGACATACCATTCCAAAATGGACATATTGGCACCATATGAAAACAAGAACATTAACATCACCGGCGAACTAGAACAAAAATATCATGATACCGGACATGGATAGAAACTTGTCCCAGCATCTGCATGGAAAGAATTCTGTCGGTGCTCCCATTGAAAATCTATGTATGCTTCTCAGTCCCCGTGCCTTAAAATCACGAAATAGTCTCGAGAGAATCCAACTGAGAATTATGCTTTCAGCAATTAATAACAACCTCTACACAACTGTTATGTCTCTTGATACATACCTACCAATACTAGTGGTAAAATGGACTTCACTTACCTTCTACAACGAGCTATCTTCCAACACCCTCTCAAACAGAACGTTCTGATGATTGGTGAAAACAAAATTGCTCAAAAAGGTAAAAGCAGAAATAATGAAATTGATCCAACAGATTTTTCGCTCGTGAACAGACTTGCTAGCTTCAAAAATAATGTCAAGAAAAGAAGGGAAAACTATGAACTTAAAATTACCAAAATAACTATAAAGTACGGCTAGATTGTATATTTATAAAGAAGAATCAACTAACTTTCGCTCTGAAGCTTGCTCCCCTTTTGAAGGTATGTCTTCCGATTATAGAATCTTTCAAGTAAAGTTTTACCTGAGTATATGCAGAAATAAGAAACAAAGGATTAAAGCTTCACGATATGACTGGTCCTCACTTGCCAATAGTGATATAAGCAATCAATATATTGTAGCTGTAAGGAGCATAATTGATACTCTTCTGGAGACATCTGAAAGACTTTCTGCGAATGACGATTTGGGAACCTCAAGAGAAGTAATGCTTAAAAAGGTAGGCTAGCAAATCTTCACTAGTGAGTTTGCTTCTCTCTGGGTGCCTCAC
Source organism: Sepioteuthis lessoniana (assembly GCA_963585895.1). Lineage (NCBI taxonomy): Eukaryota > Metazoa > Mollusca > Cephalopoda > Myopsida > Loliginidae > Sepioteuthis > Sepioteuthis lessoniana. Next base: position 2,342 of record CAUZXS010002417.1, on the reverse strand, counting down.
TCATACAGCCTCGTGATACGTCTAATTAAAAGCTTTGTAAATTACTACCGTGAATGACGATTATGAAGACTGTTACCGCTCATAAAGACGATTGCCCAGTCGGACGGGGCTGTAGAATACACCGACTGCTTCTCTGCAGAGGGTTAAGACTACCCCAAAGATTTCCAGGATATGACACTAAACAATCTAAAGGTGAGGTTACAGTAATGCTCGAACTTTGGGGAATGCGGACACCCCCTTCATTGCTTTCGCTCCCTGGCCCACTCTGGTCCTGAGCGGTAGCACCTGATAGGGCCCCTATGTATGGGTTAAATAGAACTAAACAGTGTACTAATGCTAAACTGAATTGTTTGAAATAGAAGTATTTTGACATCAAATAACCTACAACGGTCGATATGCCATAAAACCAAACCAAACCGAGAGTCAAATGTTTCCTACCCGGGGGGATTATATCTGTTTGGTAAAAACATGATATACTGAAAAATCATCCCTATCTAGTATAAGAAACCAAAAAAATTCCAAGCACAAAAACTTATGAAATTCCCGAGAGAACTTGAAGAGATCTTCTAAGATTAAAGACTTTCGAATTGGAAAGAATATTTCAAGAATCTTCTCGGAAACCCTTCTAAAATCACTGTCAAGAATTATTCATAGTCAACTAAATATCAGAGTAGGACAATTAATGGAAGAATAACTTGACCCAGTATTGAAAAAAATGCAGAAAAAGCTCAAAGCCCTGACGACATACTTCTGAAGTTGGAAAAACGAGAAAATTTGACGATATACTTCAATAATTGTTTAACGAAGTGGACGAAAAGGATTTGCGCCAGTATTCCCCAGAATATTTATTTCGGATTCAATTACTACAGAGGCATAGCTGCCGTCTTGAATGGTGTAATAGTTAGCAAGCTAGATTAGCAAACCAACATGAGTGAATCCGTGTCTCATTGGGTGCCATATTCCCACCACCTTGTGCAATATTCAAGATAAAAGTTTAGCAAATTACAATTATAGAGGGAGAGCTCTCAGTAAAACTGCTAAGTTGTATTATGTTCTGCTTCTCAATCGTATCCGACCTGATGTAGCGAAAATTCTAAGGAAAAATCAAAACGACATCAGAAGTAATCGATTTACTCACAGATTCTGACAATCCATCGAATCATTGAAGAATACGTCCAAAAATCTTGTGGCAGCCCTGATGTTCAGATATTTCCCCAAGGCATTTAATGGAGTAGTCTCTTCAAATCATCTATTACTTCTATGCAAAGAGATTAATTTGGACCATATATGTTTATAATTAGCCTTGATTACGTACTATAACCATCAATAGGTCTAATAAAAGTAAATATTTTCAAATCAAATAATACAAAAAGAGGAAGATATCTCACAGAAACAATGACAGTCGTAGACTACGCAGATGATTCAGCGTTTCTCGCAAATACACCTGCCCAAGCTGAAATCATACAGTGTAGCATGAAGTAAGCAGCGGGAGATATTGGCCGCTATGTGAATGCAAATAAAACAGACTTAATGTGTCTTAAATAAAAAGGAGTCATCTCTACTTCCCTTGGCAAACCTATGAAATCAGTAGGGACCAGTTCACATATCTTGGTAGTAAAACTGGATCAACAGAAAGCGATGTCAACATACGCCTATCGAACACGTAGACCTACTATTGACAGCTTATCGATCCTACGGATGTCTGAACTCGCGGATAAAATAAAACAGGAGGCGCCCGTGGTGTAATGGTTATCATCGTTGGAAATGGACACAGCAACACGAGTTCAAATCCTGGACCGGACTAATTGCATTTCACATAGCACTAATACCCTTGGGAAAGATATGAATACAATTATTCTCCCTCCAGCTATGGGTAAATAGTAGGACAGACAGAGTTCTTCAGCATTAGTGAGGCAACTAGTCTAAGATAAGGAAAACTCTGAATTCAAACCTGTTAAACCCCGCTGGTGTCATATCCTGCCAAAACGGAGGGGTTGGTAAATATTTATAAGATAAAACAGGGTTCCTTCCAAGCCGTGTCTGTGTCATTATTTCGGCACTGATGCACCACTTTGACTCTAGAGAAGCATATGGAGAAAAAGCTAGATGGAAGCTACACAAGCATGTTACGCGCTGCTTTAAACAAATCCTAGAAGAAACACCTCACAAAACAACAGCTGTACAATCACTTACTTCCTATTTCACAAACTATACAAATAAGACGAGTACGACATGCTCAGCACTGCTGAAGAAAAAAGGACGAACTCATAAGTCACATTCTCTTATGGACTTCTACACATGTTTATGGCAGAGTTCACCATCCAGCCGCTCTGTGCGCACAC